>JADBHU010000755.1:0-23235 GCA_017140155.1 Fusarium devonianum
CCCCCCCCCCGGTATCAACATGGGAATCCATGGAATGTGCCAAGATTTCAACTCGAGCTCCAACAAAGGTTCGACCGACCAACACAGTCACGACACTCTTCACTGGCCTTGAAGGATAGGGGCCGTGACAGGGTATGCAATCCCCTATTGGCGCGTCTAACACAGCTACAGGGACTGCAGGGATGTGCGCCTACACCACTAGAAACCCCCCGTGGACGATGACGCGGAGCACCCCCAAGCAAAGGGACTTTTGTCAACTAAAGCGACGACGTAAGCAGCTCAGGTGAGACGATGGCTGGCGAGTCTTTACAGGCCTCTCTGTGCGCGGACAACAACATTGGGAAGCTTGTTCAAACTAGTTCAGAGTGGGCCGTCACATAGTGTGGTCGCAATCCAACATTTTCTGTCAATTTACGGTACTGGTAAATGCTTCCCAGGCACAACCGAATAGTCAGCATCTCCAGTTATCTCAGAAGTCGCTCCGGACAGGGTATCCCATTGACACTAGATCTTGGTTTAAACTTGAAAACCCGGCTCGTGATATATTGCATCCTGCCTGGCTTTGTAGAGTCTTCCCGATTTTCTGTCTCGAGCTCTTGCGGCAGCTGCGCTGATGTTCGTCAACTGTATGCACTACGGTCAGAGGTGGAAAGCTAGTCACAACAAGGTTGTTTTTCGCTTTTGATACCTTGAATAAGCTGTGACTGTTCTTATTATGGTCAGTCTCCTGTTTTCGCGGCCTTTGGGCCAAAGAACTTGATAAGACGAAATTGGTATTAGTTGCAGCCTACTCCTTGAAGGCATCGTGAGAAGAAATCGAATATGAACGTTCCTTTTTTACCCTTGCCGGTCGCGCGAATGCCCGTTTGGGTATGGAGTATGTTCCGAGTCGCTATTGCTTAGGGGTGAAGTTATAAGGTGTTCTAATTCCGTACAAACCAAAACTATTAATGTCACGACTCTGGGGATGATGCATTGGGGTTTTTAGAGATTGACAATGAGATCCATTGATCATTCTAGCAATATAGAGAGATTTTACAGAATTAGTAGAACACTGGAAACGATGTAATCGAAGTAGTGAATGAGCATCTCTGAGGGCACAGGGAGAAACTGTGACATATTCGGCTGATAGATAGAGGCTTGGTATAGTTAATCTAGAGTTATGGGCATACCTTGGCATTTTTAGGTAGAGCATTAGCTATAACACCAAACTTCCGATAAAAGTGTCTGATCCAAGATATACTAAAGCTGCCCGGCAAAAGCGAAGCTCTTATGCTTTTCATATAAACTCAGTCATTCTTCCGCAGGATAATTCGGATACTATAGTCCATCCAGAAAACACAGGTCGGTAACTGAATTGTATTTTGTTATCGTTTTGCCTACTGCCGTGATGCGTATCATTGCGTCCCCGAAGGAGAGCTCCCATCAAGTCGAAATAGACCCAGAGCAGGTTTACAATGCGCTTGCTGAGGTCGTTGCCTCGATCAAAGCCCAGTGTCAAGTTAAATATACGCACTCGAGCAACATCGTTATTCGATAACGGGTCCTCGAATCAATCCAGACTAAGCAAGGTATGACAGATATTGCGTTGCCACAACATCATCTCTTTCTCTAATCAGATAACCTCTACAGCTCATCAAAACGATCAGTCGGTTCACTGAGATGGTTCCCCACTGACCCAAATTGCCAGTAAAGAATCAGCTCAGCGTTCCCTCTCGGATTCTCGGTAATAGAGATATCGCCTGAGATCTGGATCAGTTAGCGGCCTCTTGGCGTGTCAACCATTATGGTAAGCAGCCCTTGCCTTTGAGAGAGCAACGAGCAGTTTACATAGATACGGGCTACAGGGCTGAACTATCGCTCTAGAAGTGAGTGCTACTCTGACTGCAGCTTGCCCAAGCCTCGCTTATTACTTTAAGTGAACCAAGTGGATCGTCGACGCTCGCAGCTCTCTATCGGCCTCTATTGTTGTTGTCGCTGGAACAGACCTTCGCTCTACCCTTGGCAGGTCTGTCGATATCCAACGACCTTGAACGAAGCTGGGACAACATTATACTGATGATACTGCTGGCGCTGAACATGGCATCCGGGCTTGTCTAGGTCCACCCGTGCGGCGCGCAAGTCCGTGGATGTCCCAGATGGTTTGAAGTGATGGAGGACCTCGCATTGTGACCATGTTGGGCAGAGGGGCAAAGAAGACCGCCTGCGAGCGATCGCTCTCCTTCTCTCTTTTGTATTTCGCGAACGACTTCTTCGCCTATTGGTCATTCTATCGTGATGCTGCAATGACCCAAAAGTGTAAGCGTCCGTCTGTTAGCTCTCTGGTCGGGCTATGTCATCCAGCTGGATGCTTTTGAGTGGCCTATGACGCTAACCTACTAAGTTAGTAGGTAAAATCTCACGTCAGCTTCAACATCACTCACTCCCGTCGGTACTTGATCTAATTTATCACTCCGGCTCATCAAATTGCCTGTGTCCTAATTGGCCACCTCGCACTATTTACCCCGTATTGGTCACCTCGCATTGGCCACCTCGCATGGTCAAACGCTCCCCATCCGAGTCGAGATAGCCCAGCGGTCGGGAGTAGCTTCGGTCGATGCGTCGTTGCTTGTTTGCCTGCTTTAAAAGGCAGCTTCCAGCTGTGAGATTTACCTGTCGCTGCGATTACTCGACCCGGGTTTTGGTGCGCTACGACAGCAGCAGTCATGGCCGTGAATGATGGCGGCTCAGTCCTACAGAGGCTCATGGCCGACCTGCTTGGCGGCAACTACAGCATCACGACCATCCTCACCACGACGTTTCTCGCGGGCGCAGTAGCGCTGTCGTTGCTCAACAGGCTCCTGTCGCCGCAGCTGGACCCTCGTGAGCCTCCTGTGGTGAAACCCAGGATTCCCTTCATCGGCCACATCATCGGCATCATTCGCCACCAATCCGACTACCACAGGATCATCCAGTAAGGGACTTGTGCACTGGGAGTCTGGTTGGACGATGATCGTGCTGACTCTGAGCGCAGCAATGCCAATCCCTCACAGCCCATTGCCACTCTGCCCATGCTCAACGGCAAGATGTACACCGTCTACGAGCCTCATCTGATCCAGGCTGCGCTGCGGTCCAAGGTTGCCTCGTTTGAGCCGTTTGTCGTCGACTTTGCGCAAAAGACGTTTGGGCTGAGCGAGGAGACCTTTGCCAAGGTCAAATCACACGGCGTCTTTACCGATTTCACCGACGCCATCCACTCGAGCTTCCAGACTCCGGCGCTGCACAAGATGAACGTTGCATTCTTGGCCAGCATCTCTGCCAAGATGGACCCTGTCAGTGATGGGACGGCGCGTGCTAACCAGGTGAATGCTGGCAGAGAGAGGGTCGTCGCTGGGGGGCTAGAGGTGGATAACCTGTATCTGTGGGTTCGAGACGTGATGAGTCTGGCGACGACCAAGGCTCTCTATGGAGATCAGGACCCTTTTAGCCCCAATCCAGCTTTGATCGAGCAGATGTGGTAGGTTTGGCCGAGTGACGACAATGCTTCAATTTGCTGACAACGTAAAGGACATTTGAGGAGTCTGTGCCCTACTTCTTGCTCTCTCTCTTCCCGTCCATCACCATGCCCAAGGCGTACAAGGCGCGATCGACCCTCCAGGCGCTCATGTCCAAATACTACTCGGCCGACCACGACATCAACGAGCCAACCACATCTCAGCTCGTCAAGAACCGCGCCGGCGCGCTTCGGAAGCATGGCCTGACGGGCCACGAGATAGGACAGCTTGAGCTCATCCTACCAAATGTCGCAACTCTCAACGCCGTCCCAACGTTCTACTGGCTGCTCCTCTATGTGTTTGCCAGGCCGGAGTTGGTGACGCGCCTAAGGGAGGAGGCTGAAGCTGCCGTGGTAGTTACAGAAGATGAAGGAAAGCGAATAGCGACATTCGACATTGCCGAGTTTGACGCCAAGCTTCCCCTCCTCGTGAGCTGCTACCGAGAGACGATGCGCCTCTCGAACCACTCCGTCAGCATGCGGCGCCTCAGCGACGACATGACCATCTCGGGATCCGACGGCCAATCCTACCTCCTCAAGAAGGGCACCGACGTCCAGCTCCCGGCTGGAGTTACGCACTACGAGCAGTCAATCTGGGGCGACGACGTAAAGACGTTCAACCCCGAGCGATTCCTCCCGCCGTCGCAAAAGAACAGGTCCCTCGGAGGCGCCGACGCGGAGCGCAAACGCAAGGCGGCCTACTTCCCCTTTGGCGGCGGCCGCCATCTCTGCCCGGGGAGGAACTTTGCCTTTGCGGAGATCCTGGGCTTCATGGCCGTTCTGCTGCTGGGGTTCGAGATGGAGTCGGTCGGGATGGGCTTTGGCGATGTGAAGATGCTCGGACCTTCGCTTGCCACCGGAGCGGTGCGGCCGCAGAAGTACGGCAAAGGGCTTGGTGGGAGGATTCTGAGGAGGAAGGGGTGGGAGGGTGTTGAGTGGAAGTTTGAGTGCTGACGAGGTCATAAGTTTTGCGCGGGAGGATGAGAGCGTGCTATGATCAAGATGCGAGTCCATCTCTATTGGACTTGAGTTACTCATAGTGCAAGCTCGCTAATGCTGGAACACTGCCCGGTAATTGATACATACATACCCAAAGACCTCGTTTCTCTTTGGACCTCTTTTCTCTTTTCTTCGCGGAAACGCGGCTTCGACGTGTTGGACACATTGGACCGTTGGCCCAAAAGCAATTAATCCCAAAACAACACCCCCTCTGCGTATGCGCCCAACCAAGCTCCTACTGTGTCCTTTTTGCCCTTTTCCCCTCATTTCTCTGAGTGTAGCTCGCGAATTATTGATGAAACGAGGCTCTCATCACGCAGTTGAGCTTGTATCCAGCTCTCCATTCACCTGGTTGCCAACAGCCTGCCCCTCAGCAGAGCGACGACAGCACACGGCCTCGCCCTGCGGCTGGCATTGCGACAGATTGTGCAGTGGCGCATCTGGCACGTCGCTCCTGGGCTGCAAGGGAGGCTGTCCAGGCTGAGGGTGGTGGGGCACCACGAGCACTGGCTGGTAGAGGACGCGATATGAGGGGCTGTCGAGCCAGATGTCCTGCGGCCAGTGAGGGACTGGAGCGTCTTGATGAGCATTGCTGCTGTTGCTGCTGTTGTTGTTCTGGATCGTCAAAGTGGTTCGGTGCTCATACTGCGGGCTCGGGCCGTCGGGGGCTGAGATGGAGAGGGTCTGGAGGTTGCTGAGGTCTTGGTCGAGGTGAGGATTGAGGTGATTGGGGATGTGGGTTATGTCGTTCATTCTTGGGGTTGAACGTTGCTTTGAGGCTCTCGGTCAAACGGCAGTGTCGTACCTGGCCGTTGTCTTGCCAGGAAGCTGTCTGTTGCCTTCGTCCTGTTGCGAGATCCCAGTATGGTTGTGATGTTGGAGCTTGAGGGTATGGTGGCATGTCAGGTAGTCTTGATCAACAACAGGGGCAGTTGTGCTCTTATCATCCTGCGCCAAGCCGTCCTCTGGCCTGATTACCAACATTCTGTTTCCCGCGGAGGTCTGCATTATTGCATGAGGTGCCCTCGTCCAAAGGCTCCTGCAACCCGGTGATCTCCAACGAGTTGCTTCTGCAAGCACCCTTGGGGCTTGAATCATCCGGCACGCTGGCCCCGTCAGTCACGCCCGCTCGCTTGCGACAGAAGCAATTAAAATGCAAGGACATGACCTCTTTATTCGGTCGCGGATGTTGGGCGACGGCAAGTTCCATCCAGTAGCAAACCTCGAAGCTGGGGGGCGCAGAGAAAGCTGAGCCTGTTGGTGCAGAGCGGACCCTTGCTCCGGAGCGTGTGAGTGGTTAGATGCGCGGTCGTTGCCGAGCCTGATGAGTTTGCTCCATGATGTGTAACGCGAGACGGGAATCGAAGCGCAATGGCGATCAAAAAAAGCCTTGGTCTGCAAAGCTCGCTGGGCAAGGTATTTGGGGGAGCGATTGGGGTGAAGCCCTGGTTTGCTGTCGCATATTTGACTCGAGACATGTTCGTCAATCGTCCAATTACAGCACTTGTCTGAGTGAACCCGGTCGTACCCAGAATGAGGGGATTGAGTAGCGCACGCAGGTGAGATTATTGAGAAATGATAGTTCAACCGTCTTGAAACAAGAATAGCCTGGAGAGCGTAATGCACTGCCAACCCTTGCGCCGATCTGGACCAGGCGCTTTGCCTCATTGCGAGAAGCGTCGGCTGCGAATCATGGCGCCCGTTGCTGACGGTGGTCACCTCAAACACCTCGTTGGCTACCTGCAGCCTGGCTGAGGCATGTGCAGAAGAATGAGACTTTTTATTTAACTAGATGCATCTTGATGCGGGAGTCCTCATCCGAGACTGTGAGGCGATACTTGAACAAACAAGAGCACATCAACGGTGAGAGCTATGAGGCACGCCTCACATTGTTCATCCTCCAAATTTTGGTGAATGTCCGTCCATTCGTTACCTCACACAAGCCAACTGCATCCCCCAAAAGAAAGAAAAGGAGAAGAGCGTTGCACGGCTGAACACAGACGCAAGCATGTGCTGAACAGCCTGAACTTCGCTAATTTCATTGATAACGCAACGTGCTCCACCCGTGACAGCTTGAACCGGGCAGCCGGAGCTTCTTCAATCAAAGACAAGTCGACGATGCCAAGTTTGGGGTGGATCTGGATCTTCAGGGTCCCTGGCTCTGGAAATCTGCATACTCGCTTCTACGGAAATGGAGAATTGTCCGTTTATGGCTGACCCGCTCGTAGGGAGATTGCTCAACCAAAACTGTCTCAAGTTGGGGATGTTGCTTAGTTGGTGTCGCCCCAAGCCTGGTGGATGCGACGCTGAATGATTGCGCTAGGAGCCTCACTTCAGACACGCTGGATTGAACTGCGACTGTGAATAGCACAAAGTAGGTAGTATAGAGTAGTATGAGCTTGGGAGACGTTGGACCAGAGTGACACTGGCTGTTGACTGAGCCACTGACTCAGGTTGTCCCCGTAAACAGAATGGTAAAGATAAGAGAAACTCATCAGTCAGTCAAATCTAGGGTAAGCCTTACGAAAACAGCTCCCAACAACAGGAGTAAGCTTAAAGAGTCTATGACGACAGACTCCACTACGGCCCGCGATCGATCGCCTCGATCACCGTAAGCTCGAGGACTCCCGGGCCAATTCGCGGTCCATTCGCGGTCCATTCGCGTTTTCTGCAAAGGCCGAAGTCCGTCGGCGCTCGCTGTCCAGCAACAAATTTCGCTGCGTTGTCGTCATAGACCGCTCATCAGGGGGATAACGTATGTCAGGCTGCGATAAGAAAAGACACTTTAATTGAGTTGACCCGAGCAAGGTTGCCATAGAATGTTCCCTTCTAGTCCTAAATCTTTCCTCATGACAGGCATTGAGCCGCATCAACACAAGTGAAAGGAAAAATTATTCCATTTGCCATGGCTGACGATCGGCCTACTCCGCGGGATGAAGATATCCCGGGAGGTTACCCAGAGACGCCCAGCGGCATCTCGATTGACCAGCGGACGCCGACTGGCCGCTTGACCCCGGCCCGTGGTGACACTGCCGACCGGCTTGAGGCCGGCATCCCGGCCCACGATGCGCCGACCGGCGATGATAGAGGTCCGTCCGGGTTTGGGAGGGGAGCCGCGGTTGGAACTGCGGCTGGCGTTGCAGGGGGTCTTGTGGGAGTTTCTCTTGAATCACAGCAACAGTCTGGGTTTGTGAACTCAAACCAGAGGCTGCAAGATCAGGGATACGCACAGAACTCTGCTCAACAACAACATCAACAACTGCAGCACCAATTCCAGCCTCAGCCAGAATCGCAATCCGAGTCCAGTGCACCCTACACTGCGGCTGCCCCAGGCCTCGCCAGGGACGAAACCTCGTCTTCCAGCACCGCCTTCTCCCCAGGCAATGCATCGACCGACGAGAAGCGCGAGATGCCAGCAGCGGGGACCGCTCTCGCCGAGGACAAACTCTCCTCGCCAAGCGACGCTGCATCTTCCGACGACGAGCCGCACTTTGCGCCCCTCAAGACCAAGACCAGGTCCCACGAGGACTACCGACGACCCAACCTCGAAAAGACAAAGACGAACCGCACCGAAGAAGATCTCTTCCGGGTCCTGTCTCGACGGAGAACAGGCGCGAGCACGCCGGCGGAGAAGGAGGAGGAGCAGGAAGAGCACCAGGAGCTCGACCGGCTCATGTCGCGCATCTTTGGACAGAAGCGTCAGCAGCAGAGCGAGGAGGAGAAGACGCGCCACAGCGGAGTCATCTTTCGCAACCTCACCGTCCGCGGTGTTGGCCTCGGAGCCAGTCTCCAGCCAACGGTGGGAGACATCTTCCTCAATCTCCCCCGCACCATCGGCAAGCTCTTCACCAAGGGTCCCAAGGCGGCGATGGCCAAACCTCCTGTCCGAGACCTCATCAGCAACTTTGATGGCTGCGTGCGACCGGGTGAGCTGCTCCTCGTGCTTGGCCGCCCTGGCGCAGGATGCTCCACGTTCCTCAAGACCTTTTGCAACCAGAGGGCTGGCTTTGAAGCTGTCGAGGGCCATGTCACTTACGGCGGCGAAGCTGCTTCGACTATGGCCAAGACCTTTCGCGGTGAGATCATCTACAACCCAGAGGACGACTTGCACTACGCAACCTTGACCGTCAAGAGGACTCTTGCGTTTGCGCTGCAGACGCGTACCCCCGGCAAAGAGTCCCGTCTCGAGGGCGAGTCGCGCGCGGACTACGTCAAAGAGTTCCTGCGCGTCGTCACGAAGCTGTTCTGGATCGAGCACACGCTTGGCACCAAAGTGGGCAACGAGTTCATCCGCGGCGTGTCTGGCGGCGAGAGGAAGCGAGTCAGCATCGCCGAGGCCATGATAACCCGAGCCTCGGTCCAGGGCTGGGACAACTCGAGTAAGGGTCTCGACGCCAGCACAGCCGTCGAGTACGTCAAGTCGATCCGTGCCATGACCAACATGGCCGACACCTCTACCGCCGTCTCCCTCTACCAGGCCGGCGAGACCCTCTACGACCTCGTCGACAAGGTCCTCCTCATCGACAACGGCAAGTGTCTCTACTACGGCCCCTCCGAGGACGCCAAGCGGTACTTCCAGGACCTCGGCTTCGAATGCCCCGAGCGCTGGACGACGGCCGACTTCCTCACCTCCGTGACGGACGAGCACGAGCGCAGCGTCCGCAAGGGCTGGGAGGACCGCATCCCGCGCACCGCCGACGAGTTCTCCGACGCCTACCGCCGCAGCGAGGCGTACCAGAAGAACCTGGCCGACATGGACGCCTTCGAGGCCGAGCTGGGCGCCCGCGCCGAGGAGCGGCGCCAGCACGAGTCGGAAAAGACGAGGAAGAAGAACTACGAGATCTCCTTCTTCAAGCAGGTCACGGCCTGCACGCACCGCCAGTTCCTCGTCATGACGGGCGACCGCGCGTCGCTGTTTGGCAAATGGGGCGGCCTGCTCTTCCAGGGCCTCATCGTCGGGAGTCTCTTCTTCAACCTGCCCCAGACTGCGCTGGGTGCGTTTCCCCGAGGCGGCACGCTCTTCTTCCTGCTGCTCTTCAACGCGCTGCTGGCCCTCGCGGAGCAGACTGCGGCGTTTGAGTCCAAGCCGATTCTGCTCAAGCACAAGTCTTTTTCCTTCTACCGGCCGTCGGCGTTTGCTATAGCGCAGACCATGGTGGACATTCCGCTGGTGTTTATCCAGGTAGTGCTGTTCAACCTCATCATCTACTTCATGTCCAACCTTGCGCGCACGGCCTCGCAGTTCTTCATCACCACTCTCATCCTGTGGCTTGTGACCATGGTCACGTATGCCTTCTTCAGGGCCATCTCGGCCTGGTGCAAGACTCTGGACATTGCCACGCGCTTCACAGGCGTTGCCATCCAGATCCTTATTGTGTACACCGGCTATCTCATCCCGCCCGACTCCATGCACCCCTGGTTCGGCTGGCTGCGCTGGATCAACTGGATCCAGTACGGCTTTGAGTGTCTCATGGCAAACGAGTTCACCGGCCTCACCCTTGAATGTATCCCACCGTACCTCGTCCCTCAAGGCCCCGGCGTCCAGTCCCGGTACCAGGGCTGCACGTTGGCTGGTGCAACCCCTGGCTCAACCTCCGTGTCGGGCGCCGACTACATTCAGCAGTCGTACACTTACACCCGGTCTCATCTCTGGCGCAACTTTGGCTTCCTGTGGGCCTTCTTCATCTGCTTTGTCTTCCTCACGGCCCTGGGCATGGAGCTCATGAAGCCCAACGTCGGAGGCGGCGCCATCACCGTCTTCAAGAGGGGCCAGGTGCCCAAGTCGGTCGAGGACTCGATCGCCACCGGTGGCCGGTCCAAGGGCGAGAAGAACGACGAGGAGTCTGGCCAGACAGTTCCGGCCACGCAGAGTGAGAGCAACGGCCAGGCAAAGAACGACGAGCAGATTGCTCAGGAAGTTGCCAAGAATGAGACTGTCTTTACGTTCCAAAACATCAACTACACGATCCCCTATGAAAAGGGTGAGAGGAAGCTGCTCCAGGATGTCCAGGGCTATGTTCGACCTGGAAAGCTGACTGCGCTTATGGGTGCTTCTGGTAAGTTGCTTGGCTCACTCCCTCATCGCATATACTAATTACGACTATAGGTGCTGGAAAGACAACTCTTCTCAACGCCCTGGCTCAGCGCATCAACTTTGGAACCATCACTGGTGACTTCCTTGTTGATGGTCGTCCTCTCCCCAAGTCGTTCCAGCGCGCGACTGGTTTCGCCGAGCAGATGGACATCCACGAGCCCACTGCCACTGTGCGTGAAGCTCTCCAGTTCTCTGCTCTCCTTCGCCAGCCCAAGGAAGTGCCGCAGCAGGAGAAGATGGACTACTGCGAGACCATCATCGACCTCCTCGAGATGCGCCCTATTGCCGGTGCCACTATTGGTGAAGTCGGCCAGGGTCTCAACGCCGAGCAACGCAAGAGACTAACCATTGGTGTTGAGCTGGCCTCCAAGCCTGAGCTGCTGATGTTCCTCGACGAGCCGACGTCTGGTCTCGACTCGGGCGCTGCCTTCAACATTGTTCGCTTCCTGCGAAAGCTCGCCGACGCTGGCCAAGCCGTTCTCTGCACCATCCACCAGCCCTCAGCCGTCCTGTTTGAGCACTTTGACGAGCTCCTCCTGCTCAAGTCTGGCGGCCGCGTCGCCTACCACGGCCCCCTCGGCCACGACAGCGAGAACCTCATCAGCTACTTCGAGTCCAACGGCGCCGACAAGTGCCCCTCGGACGCGAACCCTGCCGAGTACATGCTCGAGGCCATCGGCGCAGGCGACCCCGACTACGACGGCAAGGACTGGGGCGACGTGTGGATGGAGTCGTCGGAGCGCGAGAAGCGCCAGCACGAGATCGACGACATGGTCGAGCAGCGCCGCAACGTCGAGCCGTCGCGGAGCCTCAAGGACGACCGCGAGTACGCGATGCCCCTGTCGACGCAGACGTGGGCCGTCGTGCACCGCTCCTTTGTCGCCTTCTGGCGCTCGCCCGACTACATCGTCGGCAACTTCTTCCTGCACGTCCTCACGGGCCTCTTCAACTGCTTCACCTTTTACAAGGTCGGCTTCGCGTCCATCGACTACCAGAACCGGCTCTTCTCCATCTTCATGACGCTGACCATCAGCCCGCCGCTGATCCAGCAGCTGCAGCCCGTCTTCATCAAGTCGCGCAACATCTTCCAGTGGCGCGAGAACAACGCAAAGATCTACAGCTGGGTCGCCTGGACTACCGCAGCCATCGTCGTCGAGATCCCCTACCGCATCGTCGCTGGCGGCATCTACTTCAACTGCTGGTGGTGGGGCATCTTTGGATGGCGCGCCTCGGGCTTCGCCTCTGGCTTTGCGTTCCTCCTCGTCCTCCTCTTCGAGCTCTACTACACCAGCTTCGGCCAGGCCATCGCGGCTTTTGCGCCCAACGAGCTGCTCGCGTCCCTGCTCGTGCCCATCTTCTTCCTCTTCGTCGTCTCCTTCTGCGGCGTCGTCGTGCCCCCAATGTCGCTGCCGACCTTTTGGCGCGAGTGGATGTACTGGGCCAGTCCGTTCCACTACCTCCTCGAGGCCTTCCTCGGCGTCGCCATCCACGACCAGCCCGTCGAGTGTGAGCAGGGCGAGTTTGCGCAGTTTGAGGCACCGCCGGGCCAGTCGTGCGAGGACTACGCTCAGTCGTACATCCAGCAGGCGGGTGGATATGTCCAGACGGGTGAAGGGGGGATGTGTAACTTTTGCCAGTACGCGACGGGCGATGAGTTTGGTGCTGGCTTCAGCGTGTACTACAGGAATATCTGGCGCGACTTTGGCATCTTTTGCGGCTTCATCGTCTTCAACTACGCGGTTGTATACTTTGCGACGTGGTTGAAGTTCCGTGGCAAGAACCCGTTCAAGAAGCTGATGCAGAAGCGCAAGTCCTGAGCCTGTTATTGTGTACAAGGCCACAAGGGGGAGATCTTAACGAGTGGTTAACTATGGGAGGAATATTTGTATTTGAGTGATATCCATGATAGATTGTACGTACTACAAACCCATTGTCAACACCATCAATCCAAGTCGCCCATGTGTGTTGCCTACACTGGCGATTCAATCCTCCGTGCCACATTAGGCTATATTGTTCGATCATAGTGATACCTCCAGATATACTCCAATGTGACCCAACGCTGCCTACCAATGTTAATTCATTACATTCTGTCAGCTGACGTCAACATCCATTACTGAGCTGTCTCTTCTTCAACTGCCGGCGAAGAGCATATACGGCACTGCTAACACCCCAGCTTTTCGACTGTCGGGTCAACCTCGTATCTAACAACCCACTTCACAACATGGATATGTCACTGAAAAATGTTCTTGCTCTGGTTGGAGCAGCAACTGGTCTCTTGACGGCCCAGAAGCTGGCTTCTTTCCTCTGGCTGTTCCTCCGGCCCTCTTCACTCTCGCGATACACAACGACCTCCGATGGATCTCCACCTTGGGCTTTCATCACGGGGGCTAGCTCTGGCATAGGAAAGGCCTTTGCGTTTGACCTTGCTTCGCGCGGCTTCAACGTCGTGATCCACGGCCGCAACAAGGCCAAGCTCGACTTGGTCCACACCGAGCTGCAAGCAAAGTTTCCCGCTCGCCAGTTCCGCATCGTCGTCGCCGACGCCGCAGATCCTTCCAAGGTCGACTTTCCAGCAATTGCTGCCAGTATGTCCGATGTTCGACTCAAGGTCCTGGTCAACAACGTCGGGGCGACAATGCCTCTTGGCCACGAGCTCGACACCCTCGAGAACTACACCGCCCAGGAGCTGCTCGCCAACGTGGGACCCAACGCGACCTTTCCCCTGCTGCTCACCGGGGCGCTTCTGCCAAACATGCTAAAGGACCAGCCGGGCCTGATCTTGAACACGGGCACATTCTCCGACGTCGGCATCCCTCTCTTTCCAAGCTGCGGCCCCTCAAAGGCCTTTCTCATGGCGAGCTGCGTGGAGCTGTGCCTCGAGATGGCGTTCAAGAAGCGAGACATCGAGGTGCTAGGTCTCAGAGTCGTGCAAGTCACTGACACGGGCGTCATGTTTGTCCCTTCGAGCGTTTCTGTCCCGAGTGCTCCTACATGGGTGAAGTCGGCGCTCGCGAGAGTCGGTTGTGGTAGGCCGCACGTTGTGCCGTATCTACCGCACGCTCTACAGGTTGCGGTCTTGGAGAATCTTCCCGACTGGATTGGGAATAAGGTCAAGGTTGGCGCGGCGGCTTCTTTGTTGGAGGGCGATCCGATGGGGAGGTTGGCTGCTGAAGCTGCAGCGGAGTCCAAGAAGACGCTGTAGCAGCCTTGAGGCGCTTGTGTTGGCAGACATACGACATCCAGTCTGCTTTGATTCTAGATCGTTAATCAAAAGATGGGTAGTATCTTGAGGAATTGAAGCTTTGATTCAGGTGCGAGGCAACTTCTCTGATTAACCGGTACTCATCGAAATACTGGTCTAGCGTGGATGGACTTTAGCTGAGAGCAATCTTGGACTCCATCAGATCCTTTTCCACAATCTCCTCCCTTCTCTTCAACACCTCTTCCGTATCCCACCGTGCAGACCCGATACGCCCAGAAAGCCATTCCCTCCTCTCCTTCACAAGCCACACACGCGTCTCCGGGGGCCAATGCGGGATGATACTCTGGCGCCTCACTCAGGACCAGATGCAACTGACTCGCCATCTTGGTGTCTGTAAATCTATGGGGCGGAGCCAAAGATAATGAACTCGCCGTAAGTTGGAAAAGTCGGCCTTGGGGTTGTTGATTGCGGAAGACATATCGCTGAGATGAGATGTTTAGAAACTGGATTGAGTAGGTTCTTCGGGTACTTGAAGAGCCTTAATACCTTTGAGTCAGTCGCAAGTAAGTTGACGATTTGCCCGAATCCCGACTGACAGAGCGCAACATGCTGCCTCTTAGGTCTTGGCATAGTTCCCAAGTAGGCGCCAGTCAATTATACCCACAGCCAGGGTCCGTCCATCGAAGCTGCAGGGACAGCCGTGCTCCGACGGTACTGAAACTGCCCTGCTGGCCTTGATGTGAAACGTTCGACTCTGCTGAAGTGTCATAGTCTGAGACGGGAAATCCGAGCCTCTTCAATGTAGGTACAACTATGTGTTTTAACAAGACAAAGGTAACTATGAGTTTTTCATTGCCTTGCCCCCATGGCATTTAGAGATTTCAGCGTAATGAATCCCAGACATGCTTGAATTTTGCTTAAAGCTTCGAAACTGGCTGCCCAGCCGATCTGACAATTCTTGCCCTCAAAACCCGCCTTAGAATCTTACCGCTGGGCGACTTGGGAATCAAGTCTAGGAACTGTATCCCCCCCTTTAACCACTTGTGTCTTGCCTTGTGTTCCTCAACATGCTTGTGAATCGATTTGATGACCTCACTTTCTGATCGGCCAACAGCTTGCTTGCTCTTCACGACAAACGCCATCGGCACTTCACCAGATCGCTCGTCAGCGATGCCAATGACCGCACAGTCGGATACACAGGGGTGGTCCAGAAGGTGAGCCTCGAGCTCGGCCGGGGCAACTTGATGGCCCTTACCGGAGTTAGCCAGTGACCGCGACGTGGGAGTCTTGAGACGTACCTTTACTTTGATGAGTTCCTTGATCCTATCCACCACGACGAAGTGCTCGAAGCCCAGGGGAGACTTGCGGACAATTACTTCATCGCCCGTCCTGAGCCAGCGACCGTCTTCACGCCAGACAAACGTCTCCGCATTGGCCTTTTCGTTGTTTAGATACCCCAAGGCGATAGTGGGAGACTGTACGTATATCTCGCCTGGAGTTTCGAGCTGGGTCACCTCGTTTCCATGCTGATCAAGAATCAATGCCTTTGATCCTGGCAGGAGAGAGCCCGAGGACCCCAGCAGAGGATCAGATTCGCTGGTAGATACGACGGTAGGCGAAGCTTCGGTCAAGCCTAGCATTTTTCTTATCAGCTTCACATGCACATGTCCAGCGAGACTCGACAATTACCATAGCTTTGACTTATCCTCCAGTGTGGATACAGCTTCAACATCTTGTGGATAGATTCGCTGCCTAAAGGAGCGGCGCCAGAGTAGATGAGGCGAATGCTGGAGAGGTCATACTTGTTGCACTTGTCCTGGTTGTTGAGGAGCTGAAGGATTATCGGCGGCACGACGCAGAGCTGTTCAATCTTGAAATTCTGAATTCCTGCTAAAACCTGATCCAGCTGGAAGCGTTGGAAGACAACAACCTCGTCGCCTCGGTACTGGGCGAGATGGGTCACAATAACGAGGCCGTAGATGTGGCTGAAGGGCAGCACGCCCAGCGACACCTGGGTTTCCACACCAGAGTCGCGACGGCCTACAATTTCGTGGGTGGCGAGTTGGAGGATGTTTCTGATCACGTTGTAGTGTGATATCATGACAGCTTTCTGTGGGGTGTTAATGATGCAGTCAGGAGTTAGGAATCGGTTCACTTACTGGGAGTCCAGACGTGCCACTGGAGTAGGACAAGTAGGCAACTTGTCTTTTGCCCTGCCCAGGCACCCACTTTGGAGTGGATATAGGAGGCAGATCTCTTCCTTGGTTAACTAGATCTTCAATTGTCTGGTGCTTGTTTACTGATGGAGCATCTGGTAAAGGAAGAATGAATATGTTTTCTTCCGGGATACCTGCACCCTGTGCTGCTTTCCGGGCATTGTCAAGGAGGGGAACGCAGGTGAACAAGGCTTTAGCGCCAGAAGATCGCAGCTGATGTTCCAGCTCTGAACTTGAATGAACTGCACTAGCCGGTGTGACGATTCCTGAGAGACGGTGGATGGCGTGAGCGAGAGGGATGTAGTCGATCTGACCGAGAAAGCCCGTCAGAAAGCAATGTTATCCTGGTTGATCAATCGACTCACAGTGTTCACAGAGTATATGGCGATAACTCTGTCCCATTCAGTACCGCTCAATGGATCAAGACCAGCGCGTTTACCGATTGCCCGTGCAAGGTAGTCAACGCGGTGAGCAACATCGTGCGGAGTGTGGGAGTGACCAGTGACGCCGCAGGTGTAAGGGTTCCTGGATGTAGCATACGATCTCCTCCCGTATGCCTCGCTGTTGATAAAGTCTGCCACCGTGATGGTATCCGGAACGGCTGACTCAAATCAGTATTAGTTTCAACCATGTTTCTCTCAGAGGCAACTTGCCTGGAAGAGGGGGCATCCATGACGGCGGATGGAATACCATAATGTCTTGACAATTGGTTTAGAAAACAGTTTGGAGCCGGCAATTGAGTCGAGTAGCCGGTGATTGATCATATGAATCTCTCTATTTAATTTTGTGGCCTTTAAGCAACATCAGCGCGATTTCAATGAATGCGCGAATCCTCCGTAAGAGCGGACTCAGCGAAGCTGATGCAAGGTTGGAACACTTGCCTCGGCTGACTAGTTGGGGTCTTGGCTAAGCCAAAGCCAATCGGACCTAGGGTTGGAATCTCCGGGTAACCCTTGTCGACCCCGGACTGGTCGATCGCGCGGGGTTATGAGGCTTGACAGTGTCTCCAAGTGAGCCTTACTACATGTCTACTTCTCGTCAGAGATCTAGAGCTGACTGCGGCCAGTGATGATGTACTTTGGATGCAGTTGAAATTTATATGATATATAAGTTGTGGCATACAAATATGTACGGCAAAGCGTCTACTCAAACAACCAATTCCAAAGTTACTGCCAATTCCTACTTTTACTGCCCGCCCGCATCAATTCGGCGTCCAAGCGTTCGTCGTCCAACTCTCGGGACTGATATCTGGCCAATACAGCCCCTGAGAACCATCTTGGTACATGGACGCATCGATAAACTGCAAGTCTAGCACGGGCTGAGACAGAAGTTCCTGCAGCGAAGGCTCCGAAAGAGCCATACCAGCTGTTTGATTAGAGGGCGCAAACGTCGGCCCCACGTCGACGCCACTCAGCTGCATCAGACTGGGCTCCGGGATGGTAAAGTCTCCCCTCCGCGATTGCAGAGCGGCCATGGTGACTTTCATGGCGTCAATGTGCCTGCAATACTCCTCAGCGGCAAAGTTGCCGTTCTCTTCCAGCTGGGCCAGAAACTGAGCGGCTGATTCGAACTGTTCCCTGTCGCTTCGGCTTTCCTTGCCGTCGAGGAGACTCGAAACGGCGAGGACTGTTGCGGCTGCAAAGAGATATGAGGTGTAGAAGTAGTCGAATGTGGCAAAGGAGCCGTCGATCCAGCATTCGATGAGGATCCGGCATGAGTGGCGTGCGCATCTCACACAAGCTTCTGACAAGGTGAGAGCAGAGGCTGGGATCTCGGGCTCTGTTCTGGGTTGGGTGTCCCAGCCAGCAACGTGGGTTCTAAGGACGTGAAGGAGGATAGGGCGGGTTGCAGTGATGGCGCACTATCAACATTAGAGGTGTACGAAATCTGCAAGAAGGATGAACATACCTGATTAAAATATAGATGAAGCGATAGCGGCTTGGGGCTCGGTTCCGCAGGGCCATCTGCAGGTTCGATAGACAAATGAGCAGGTAGTTCCTCGACAAAGGCACGCAGATCTCGTAGAGCTTCCTGGACTCTCTGAGATAATGTCTTCTGCTGGGGCTTCCTCGTGTAAATGGAGCTGATTATCGGTGCAGCAAGGCGAGCTAGTCGTAGACTGGCGATGCAGTAGGCCGAGTCGGCAAAGTCGTCAGAGGGCGTTGCCAGCGGCGGGTCTGTGGGGAAGTTGACCTCGATGTCGTCGTCTTGGATGGCGACGGGATGGCCGAGACGAGCGGCCCACAAGCGGTCGAAGCTATATGCGGTCCACCACACGCGATTTCTGTGTTCTCGGGCGGCGGCGTCTCCTAGCTGTGATTCCGGGACGTTGAGATGCAGTCCCATCACCACGGACAGCCGTACGGAGGAGCCGGCCAAGGCATATGCTGTGTAACGGCGGTTGAGGGCCATGGAGTAGAAAGACTTTGCAAGTGGTTAGCTGGTACACTCGAGACATATCAGAAAACATACCAGAAGAAGCCTGATCTCGATGGCGTCGATCCTCGGCCGCTCGCTGATGATGCGAAGCACGCGAGTTGCCCTCGCAAAGTAAGCTATGCCAGGAAAGTTCCTCCCCTTGGCAGCTGTTCGGGTCGAGTACATCTCACCGATAGCAAACAACGCCCACAGCTTACTCATAAGGAGCGAATCTGTAGAGTTTGGGTTTTGTATCGTTTGCTCAAGTCCCTCCAGAATCTGACTTCTGCGGACGATGTGATACGTGTGACTGACATACTTGAGAGCCACGTTGACTAGCAGCCGCGCCCGAGACGGAATCGGCCTAGTGCAGTCGGCATCAGAGAGGGAGAGAAGTCTGTCATCGGGGGCGTAGTTGACCCTGGGGATATGGCTATGCCCAGGCTCTGATATGGCCTGGCGAAAGCGAGTGGCGAAGGCGGCATCTGAAGCCTCAGCGATCAAGACGGGTGTGTGAAGGACGTTCATGTCAAAGAACCAAGGTCGTTCCTGGAGCAGATGTGCCTGAAGCGACGATGAGGGTTCACTTGACCCATTGGTAGAGACAGCAGCTGGGGCATCTGCCGTGGTGACCTCTGGCCGTGGTTTGCTCCCTGATTCTCGATTGCGCAGACGCTGATTCTCTGCGACGAGATCGTCGATATATCTGCCTAACGTCAGACCTAAGGTACAGACAGGAGGAGGTCAACAAGAGGACTCACTGTTGGCCGACTTTGACTAGTCTATTCTTCCGGGGATATGAACACTCAGTACCCTTGCTTGCCTGACGGCAGTTGTCGCATGGCTGTCCTCCTGAACACTTGACTTTGCGGGCGTGACACCGACGACAACTGCATCAATGATGTCAGCGATCTTGTCCACCCAAGTTCCGCACTTCTCACTCTTACGCTGTGGACTTGGTCTTGCGCTGCCGCTTACCAGAAGCGCTGGCAGGGGCAATAGACTCAAGCTCATCTCTGCCCTCTGCGTCGGAGCCCGCCGCAGATTCACGGGGACTCTCATCGTGTGCCATAATCGGCGACTCCAGGGCCTGGCTCTGGCCCGTTCCGCGGTGAATGCTCTCGCTCGGTCCTCCTGGGGGGGAAACAAGGCGCGGAAAAACAGCCAAAGTCGCCGCGCGAGTCTGGGGAAAAAGGTTGGCTCTGCCTCGCAGCGCGTGCCCCGCGGCCGGACAAAGCGACGGCTCTTGGGACGAATCTGGGGATCCGGTCTCTTCCCGATTGGACGCCTGCCGTTGCAGGATCTTCCCTCGTGGTTTGATGTCGCGTGACTGGGGGCTTGATTGGACGTGAGGGGGAACGGAATGTGAGGCCGAAGGGGAGCGGCGAAAAGATTCACCCTGCCGTGATGAGTAAGCAGGCTACTAGCAGGAGGGCCGGCCTACGGAGCCTTTTTCCCAACGCTACCCTGGACTATCCTCGATTTGAATGCGGACAACCACCAGACGCACGTAAATGTTCAGCTCTTCTGCTTGTGGTCTCTCTGTGTAAATCAACTGCAACGCAATTAAACGCTACCTATTCATGAAGCTCTCAACTGCTCGGTAGAATGTCTTCCTCTCGCTGTTACATACCAACTAGTTCGTTCTGCTGGAAGGACAGAATAGCATCATGTCTAACCGAGGCATATTGATAGCAGAGGGAGCCTATGAACAAAATCATAGCCAGCATTTAGTAGAAACAACATACCAGACAAGACATGCCAAACCTAGAAATTACCATTTGTGGTCATGGTGCACTCGTAACTTTCGACAGGGGACTACATCAGCCACACAAGCATATTGAACTCTTCTGCATTCCAGCACTCACAGGGCAATTTACTTGATGGGCAACAACAACACAATAAACCTCCCCACTCTCAGTTGCTGAGTAAAGTCTTGCCCTGCAATTAAACATCTGCCAACCCCAGCCGCTTTGGGTGGAGGCCTCGTCACCATGGCTGCCCAGCCGCAATTAGAATCACCGACGAGGTCCATAAACACTATTGGCTGCTGCCAAGCCTGTGTGAGTTTGCGAGATGAAAGTTTCCGCAACGCCTTGTACTTGAATGGAATGAGCCTCTTTAAGGGGTCTGTCGATCGTGTAGGAAAGTATCGGCCATTGTACACTGAGAATAATAAATGGGCAACGTCCTCGTTCTGCAATCTCAGCGCCATTCCCCTTATTTCATCCTCTGGTGAACTTGGTCCCAAATCTTTGGCAGTATCCACGGCTTGTATGAAAGAGATATCTGCTTGGGATCGCATCACTGACTGAGCATATCATATCGACGTACGTCTCGTCGTCAAATCATTGTGGCCCACCGCTGCACGTTACTACATTGCCAACCGTGCAAATCGGAAGCCATCTTGGACAATCATGCATTCACCACTTTCTCGTGGCATTCTCTTTGGGACATGGTTCCTCTCAATTGTCTTCCCGGTACAAGCCCAACAAGACCCATATGTGCCGGTCTACGTAGAATGCCCGACAGACCTAAAAATTCGCAACTCTTCAGAAGTAAGTCGACGATCAATCTGGTCAAAATCAGTCTAACCAGACCCAGGGCCTCTCAAAGACCGAGCGATCCTGGCGGCAGCGGCGAGGAGAGCAGATGATTCCCGAATTAAAAGACTATCTGACCCTCGCAAACATCTCGGACTTTGACGTGTCGGGCTTCATCAAGAAGCTGAACGCGACATTCTTTCCCGTTGTTGGTCTTTCTGTCTCTGGCGGTGGCACACAGTCCGGTATTGGCGGCCTCGGAGTCTGGCAAGCATACGATGCTCGATCCCGCGAGGCGAGAGAAGCTCGCACGGGAGGATTGACACAGCTGCTTTCCTACATAACAGGTCTTAGTGGAGGCGGTGCCGTGACTGTTGCTTTGCTGTAAGACCGGGAACCCAGAATCTTACATTGAGAATGACACTGACTCCGGCTCAGCGCTGCCAATAATTTTAGTACCACACACGACATCGTCAAAGCCACCAACTTCTCCGCTTCATACACCGAAGGGCCAGATGGCAATCAGGAAAAGTTTTTGGAGAGCATCTTTGAGAACGCGGGTGCCAAGCTCGAAGCCGGCTTCCCCGTCTCCGTTTCCGACACCTTTGGGCAGTTTTGGGGCACTTGGTTGTCAGAACAACAGCTGTACAGTAACTACTCAGACATTGCTGCAGAAGGAACTGCGTTCAGCCTGGGCGATGCTCCCATGCCAATCCTGTCGCTCGCAGAGATCATTCCCGGGAAGTCGCCAGAGATCGAGAAGCTCATGTATCCTGGGTTCAACGACACAAACGGCTTCAACCTCACCGCGTACGAGGTGACGCCCTTTGAGTTTGGAAGCTGGCTCGGAGGCAGGGTTCAAGCTTTTATATCTACCAAGTGGCTTGGGACTGCCATGTCCGAGGGCAAACCGCAGAACTCGAGCGAATGCGTTCAGGGATTCGATAAACTTACCCTGATGCAGGGTACGACGACCAATGCCTTCACTGCCTGGTTCATCGATCTATTCTACGGGATCCCCGTATTTGCGAAGCGGGACTTGCACGAACGACAGCAGACTGTTCCTGATATCAACGATGTGCCGATTCCTGTGGACCAGGAGGATAACCCACTCGTTCAGCTTGTTAATGAGACGGCGGCCAACTTTGGCATGACGTTTAACGAGTCGATGTGGGGGACCTATCCTAACCCTTTTGAGGATTATAACGAGGACATGAAGGGTGTCTCGGAACTCTTGCTGGTAAGTCAACAGGTTTATCAAGCGAATGCGCTGACAGTTTGCAGGTTGATGGTAGTCTCACGGGTGAAACTAACCCTCTTCGGCCACTAATCATTCCAGACCGCAAGGTTGACTTCATCATCGTTTACGAAGCTTCATCTGATGCTGCCAACTCATGGGTCAACGGCACCAACTTGATCAGTGCGTTAACTCATCCAACTCTTTTTGCTAAGGATTTCAAGCTGATACTTCTTCAGATACTGCCCTCTCTGCATCTGAAGGAAATATTCCCTTCCCCGATATCCCAACCGTTGACACCATGGTCGCCCAGAACTTTACCAAGCAACCAACATTCTTCGGCTGCAATGCTACGAGGGGCACTCCGCTACTCCTCTACCTCCCCAACTCTCCATGGACAGGATACACCAACTATTCCTACACAACAACCTCATTCACATACGATCAGCTTGACATCGCCTTTGAGAATGCGTTTCAACTGGCTACCTACGGCAACGCAACGGTTGATGCCAACTGGCCAGCATGTCTTGCTTGCGCAACCATCAAGGGCACGCTTTCACGTCTGGGCATGGCGTTGCCTTCTCAATGTCAAGAGTGTTTTCACAGACACTGCTGGAATGGCAAGGAGAGCTCCAGGAAGGCTAGCGCCGATGACTTTGATTTAACGCCAAGGCTGGATCCAGGGTTGAGCTTTGAGGCGTGGAACACCACCGAGTGGTCTGGAGAATCGTCACTGAACCAGACTCGTGGCTCTGGAACGAATGACGAGTCGACTAGTTCGCCGCTTGTTGCAAGTATACTGGGGATTTTTATTTCGGCCATTGCCTCGGTTGCTCTTATTTAGATTGCAGAGGTCCGGGATAATAATCTTAACTGCCGCCTATCCTGCATGTATCTGAAAGCATAAGGCATAGAGGAAGCCCAACCCTTATAAAGGGGACTTAGTATATTTACTTTTACTACTATGTTTTTTTTAACTACTATGTTTTTCTTG
>JADBHU010000756.1:0-10167 GCA_017140155.1 Fusarium devonianum
CCTCCTCCCCCGCCCCCGTCCGACTTGAAGTCCCAAACCGAAGGCTCTGAGTCTGGCGACGAGCTCTCTGGTGGCGGCCGGGAAAGCGAGAGAGAGATGCCTGTGCTTACTGCAAGGTCTCCTCCCATGCCGCCTCCACCGGTTCAGCCTCCCAACTTGCCTGCACGATCTCCGCCCATGTCACCAAATCCTGAAGAGTTCAGCCCTGCTTCCCCCACCTCTGCGGGTAACAAACGATCAAGTAGGCTTCCGCCTCCTATTCCCGGATCGGCGCCAGCTCCTCCCACCCAAAGCCGGCCTCCTCCTCCGCCTCCGCCTGGAGGCCTCCATCGACAGCCCACTCAGGAGATACAGACAACAAGGCCACCTCAGGCTGGTGAAGAAGACGATGAAGAGGTCACCGAGTATGAAGGCGACTATGACACCGATATTGGCTCCTCAGTCCCTCACAAGGATGCCCTGAAGTCTCACGCCCGTGATTCTAGCCTGGAGGATAACAACCTTCAGTCCCCCGTTTCTGGAGTCCCCGCTAGTCTGCCACCCCCGATTCCGACCGCTGTAGCCCCCAAAGCTGTTCCCCCGCCTATTCCATCACAGCCGCCTCCGGAACACAAGCGACAATCTGTTGATATACCTCGCGCTGTTCCTCCGCCCCCGGAACATAAGCGACAATCAGTTGATATGCCTCGCGCTGCTCCTCCGCCTCCTCCTGCGAGCGCTGCTCCTCCTCAGCCTCTCCAAATCCCTCAGCTGCCCCACCTGCCTCAACAAGAAGAAGAATATGCTTCGTACAATTACTCGGCTCCCCCTGGTGGACATGCATATGCTCCTCGAACTCCCAAGATTGAAGAGGAGACCGTCTTCCCTGGGTCGCCATCCCTCACTTCTCCCATCGACCGAAGGCCTCCCCCTCCTCCATCTGTACCTGCCGGCCGTGTTTCAGGCCGTCAGTCCCTTGATGTGTCAAGGGCGGGTGCTGTTACTCGGCGATCGATGGATCTTCATCGACCGTCGATGGAGTCAGGCTTCATCGCTAATGAGCTTGACCTGGCTATCCAGAGCGGCTGGTGGAAGCAAGCTAATCAGGTGCCGCCGGTGCTCCAGGGCCGTAAGGACATCTTCTTCGAGTCTGAGGAGTCTACGTCAACCAATGGCGGACAAAAGACAACTATCACCCGCGAGATTTTTATTCTTTACCAAGACTACTCGCAGACCTTCCTAACAACCCGTTACGATCCCTACGACCCATCTGATGTCGAACTCGAGCAGCGCCACGAGCCCCCGCCGCGTCCGCTTCGGCAGGATCAGATGGAAGAGTTCTACGAACGGTTTGGCCGCCCCATATCAGAGGCCGTGGCCGCTAAGAAGGACTCTGTAGTCGCGGACGGCACGCCACAAGGGCTCATCTTGGAGCTTCTCCGCCCCTTCAAGGACGCCCTTTTCCCTGTTGGCACCCGCGCCTACGGTGCTCTAGTCTACTCCAATATGGCCAACGCGTCAACGCAGCAGAACGACATGATTCGCCCTGGCGACATCTTGACAATTCGTAACGCGCGTTTCCAGGGCAAGCACGGCCCCATGCATGCCAAATACTCGGTCGAGGTTGGTAAACCAGACCACGTTGCTGTAGTGGCCGAGTGGGATGGCACCAAGAAAAAGGTGCGCGCATGGGAACAGGGTCGCGAGAGCAAAAAGGTCAAGGTTGAGAGCTTCAAGCTCGATGACTTGCGCAGCGGAGAGGTCAAGATCTGGCGCGTCATGCCGCGCAGCTGGGTTGGCTGGAGCAGCCAGCCCTAGTAGTGCTGGGGATGGCACAGTGACGATGGACACTACTGGAAGACGATGACGATGATGATGATGATGAACAGAAGGACAGACGTAGCGCCGTGGGTGGTTCCCAAGCAGTCCATGTGGTGGATTAGGGGCTCGGCAGAGTCAGAGGAAGAGTATGATGTTGCGCTGAAACACGGGGGTGTGTGATAGAGCACATGGGAAAGTGAAGTAAGAGATTTAGTTATTTGTAAAGCAGTTCGATTCAGTAGGTTACCTTATTGACCAAAGTGTCTTGTCTTGTATCGTCAACTTTGATTCTGATGGTTTCACGTGCGCCACTGGTTTGTCTCTACGGAGCCAATCCTCTTTTCGACTGGATAGTCAATCATTTGAGAACAAACACGGCAGTTGCATGCCCTTATACAAAGACTGGGCGGCCACGTTTCCGTCTATATTAGGATCTGCACCTGGAATAGGAGTGGAGGGGCCGAAGCATCAACCATCATCGTCAGCCCTACACCCTGTATGTCTCGGTTGACAAGACTTTTAATGGTGAAGGGAACGTCGCTAAAAGAATGGTCAGGAAACAAGAGACCAGCCGTGAGGGGCGGAGACAAGCCGCAAGATAATTCAGGTAGTTGACTCATTGGCCAACAACGCTTCGACTGACGTGGTGATTGTCGGACCAAACTCCTCGAATATGAAATAGGCATGGTAGATACCGCCGACTTGACGTTGCTCAAGTTTCCGTGGCGGTAGGCGTTGACTGTGGATCACGATTGATACGGACGGTTTGCTGCATGTACGAAGGCCACTGGCTTCTGTGCATTTCTGCCGATGATTAGTTGACCACTTGGGCATCAAGCGCCCAAGGTGAAGCAGGGAGTAAAAGCAAAGGGTCGGAAGATGCCAGCAGCTGTCGATTCAGACCGCACCCAGTCGATCCACGTTTTGCAACGCCATTTTTGTCGGCTTTGGGTGAACTCTTGTGGAAACAGCCACTTCGCCCTGTTGTATTCCACTCACAGGTTACGGCTAGTTAATATGCAAACCCGCGAGAAAAAGTGAGGCATAGAGAGCAGAGGCCCTTCGTAACCAGTGAGGCGTTGTTGACTGTGGCTTGGTTCGAAAGTCGTGTGCTAACGTGGGGGCTAGCTCCTCGTATGGTGGCGACGACAGCACTCATCAATGTTTGAGGCCCGACATGGCATTATGGGATAGACGGCTATCATCATCATGAGCCTAGCCCCGGCTCTAGCCCCTATGTGCAGTGATAACAGGAGGTATTGAAACAAGCTGTTGCAAATAGATAGTTCCCGCGTAGCCTTGCGTCAAGCGAGCATGCTAACCTCTCTCGGATACATGCAGTGGAATTGTGGAAGACAATTTACTACGTACCTAGAACAACTCGTGCTCAGCCCAGGTTGACGGAAAATAGTGAAACTTAGGGACAGAGTAAGGTCAGCGCTTGGAACCTCCCTTGTTGGGGCTCGCCAGAGTTTGACTGTTGTCGGAAACGGTGGCACGCGTGATCGATGGACGATAGTCACGGAAACACGAGTACAACAAAGTCGTGTGGCTGGGCGAGAAGGGTAATACGGCTCCTTCATTGGGAGGTTTGAGGTGACACTCGACTATTACTCTCTTAAAAAAGGGCAATGGTAGTCTCTGAGTGTGTCGACAACGCCTGTCCTCGTAACTCATGCTCGAGGTGTATCATGGCCAAGTGGCAACCAGACACAAGTAAACGCGCAAATGCAGGCATACTTTTGTAGAGAGAAAGCGACGCAAGATGTCTAAATGAACATCGGCTCTCGTAAACACCTATTGACGTTATACTTTGCGAATATGGTTACTGAGAGTTGATCCGCAATTCCCATCCCAAGTTGCATTGTCTGTGTTCTGGAAGAAAGGGTCGCACAAGCGCCTTTGCAGTAGCACTTGCAATTCCTAACACACGAAGAAGGGCTGCATTGATGGGTTCGCTGAGCGGTCAGATTGTCTTTTGGTGTGCATAGTCAGCGCCTACAATGCGGATGTAGAGGGGTGAAGAGCTGCAGGGTCGAGCACTTTTGCCCCAGGCGAGGTAAGTTATTGACTCAATCGTGTAAGCTAGATGAAGCAAAGTCTCTATCTGTCACTGTAACACAGGAACATTTTGTTCAACCTGTGTTGGGACAACCCAAGGCACTTTGCACAGTGGGTTCTGCATGGTTGGATGAATGAGGCATCGAGTGAGGGGGAACGAGAGGCACAGCAAGTTTGGGAGGCGGCTCAGATGTAACGATATGATCGCGATGGGCAACAATGCTGGCGGTTGAAGAATTCGAATGGGGACAGTCGCAGTCCGTCGATATGACATGTCGCTACTGAGCGTCATGGGAGTTGTTCTTAAGGTATAAAGCCTACCTCTTGAGTGAAGCCAACGGAGTGGATGCCATCCCCGGGGGAAAAGGTCCAAGGTTGAGGGTGAGGAATAGCGTTAGGGTGTAGGGTAATTTGCCCGCGTACACGCAGAATTCACTACGTGCGTGCTTACTACCACTCCTGTTCGCATTTGCAAAATGGACGGACGGGTGGACTCGGGCACAGGACGGCACCAACAGGTGATGATGACCCTTAACGAGCAACTGCCTTGGTTGGTTTAAGCCTTCCGTCCAAACGAAACGGTGGCGGAGAGGCCCGATGGCGCTTGCTAGCAACTGCTGTTGCAAAATACTTCCCCCCCCGGAAGGCCACGCACCTTCCTCCCATGGCTGCTCTGGTAAGGATTGGTACGGATTCAGGTGAGGAAGGCATATCAGGGTTCAAAAACCAGGGAAGGCGAGGGTGCCTCAAACTCTAAACAGGTGATGATCAAAGATCAAGCAACGGGGGGATCGCATCGTCAAGGGTTCTGGTCAGGGTCATCGAACCCTGTGATCAGCCAGAGACTCTCCACGAAGAGACACAAGACCAATGCGGCATCATTGGGAATCAGGCATTCATCCTGAACCCCTCAGATGGAAACATCTTTACAGGCCTCTCACAGAACCCAACCGGAAGAGATCCTATCGTTCCGATTGCCAGACTGTCGGGGCCTCTCCTCCTTTAGGAATCCGCCATAGGTCACGAAGTCGAAACATTTGGGCTCAACAGGGCCTTTTTGGGGGCCGCACTGCCTATTTGGCATGGGTCGTAAGCCAGCGCACCGAGTTAATTAGTCATTTCTGGAAGAAGCCAGCGGCAACTTCCCCCATTCTTCCAGGGCATCGTGGGGGGAAGCCATGTATTTGTGCCGTGGTGATGGCTCCCTGGCCAGGGCGGGGCTCGAGGACCCTTGGAGAACCGAGTCATGGACTTGGGTTGAACGTTGTCCATGCATCCGGCCAACTCTATCTAACGTTGGTGTTCGGCGGAAGGGGACCAAAGGATACTGCAGAGAAGCGGCAGCGGGCAACAAGCGTGGACAATATCGACATCACCGCCTCAGTTAAACCAACAGGCCCGTGTCACCAACCTCCTGGATCAAAACCATCCTGCTAGTACATAGCCTGCTGGGCGGCTGATGGATCGACAATCAAACTGAACGAGATCCCGTCGATCGGCGCGCACGAGAATCCGTCATCCAAACTGAGGAGGGATAGTCGCCCATCACCCCAGAGGGACCAAGCCGACGGAACGAGACAACAGGCCAACAGCCCATGGGTGGTGTGACTATGAGCTCGCCATGAGCTCCAAAGTGCTACAATGGTATCAGCCCCCTGGTCATGGCCCGTCACCGCGCCCTCACACGCACCCTGCAACCTTCTCTTCAGTGGTCGAGCAGCGGCCTGTGGACACTGCAATGACACCCAGGTCCCAGCTCCGGAAATTCATCCAGGGGACTATGGTCCTCAGTACCCCCCCACGTACGGAGCCACGGCCCACAGAGTCACAGACAATTTATGAGCTGAGAGGCAATGGAGATGCGCATCCGCCAGACAAGAAGACCAAAAGTTGGAATGCAGTCGCCTTTATGAGCCATCTGCTGTTGGAATCGCCCCCCTCGCTAGAGTGGCCAAATCTACACGGCGCAGTGATTATCCACCCACCACCAGCTTAGCGTATCTCATCAGGATCTGGGGGTGCACACTACTCTTACCTATTCTTACCGGGGGCTTTGACGGTTTCTCCTCAGCCAGCAACAGCGTGCAGATATCCCTAGTTTAATTAGGCCACCGTGAACATGCTGGCTACGCTACAGAGCCACTAAGGGGGTGTGGGCCACTGAACGTTGAAGCGATGGGTGTCTGATGCTGGCCTCTCCCGTCGGGCCCCGGGGCAAGGCGTTATTCCATTTCTCCCCGCGGTGGCGCGAGTTGACAGGTGGTCCGTCCCGCCAAAAAGCTACCGAACAAGGAGTGCCAAGTTCCTGATGTGGCATCGAATCCATGCCAGGATGCTTCAATCAGCGAGCACCACAGACATGTCTCGTACCCCTGGCATTATCGAGCTCCACTGGTTGCGTACAAGCCCAGGCTGCGGTACCAAGTATAAGCCCCTCCCCACCCGCGGCCAGAGTCAACGTCCCGTTGCGCAGACCCATGCACATCAACCGACTTTGAACGATATATTATTCCTCTTTAACAACTTGACTTTCAGTATTTTGAGCTGGCCATCTACTTGCTGCTCCATCTGATCAAACTTCTACAACACCTCTGCAATACACCATTGTACCAGCAAGCCTCACACCACTCCGCCGCAGCATTAAACACGGCGCTCACCCTCTGCTACTAACCCGCAACGCCAATCTCACACCTCACTTGCAATTACGCATCGACGACTATTACCGTCGCCGAACTTGACAAACACGGCATCCAACATCTATCAACCAAGCAGCATATGGCAATGACACCCGACTTGTCATCGCGGCGGCAGCGAAAGGTTGTCATCACTACATCTCCCGCCCCCTCAGAGTCCGACTCCCTTCGCGACTCCTACTTTTCACAAGTATCCCAATCAACCGCTCCCACATCCTTCCACTCAGCATCTGGCTCCCATAATAAGGCCCTCGATGCCTCATATAGCCACAAGACCGCACCAACAATGGAAACTCCAGTAGCTGCTGAGCTGATGTTTGATGGTACATCATCTTCCATCGCCACATACGACTCTGTTCTTTCCGAGATGGCACCGCTCCGCCGCGATCTTCCAGTTGGCGGTGATGAGGACGGAATCGAGGACGACGAGGAAAGCGGCGATGACGACGACGATGAGGAAGACGAGGACCAAGACGACGCAGATAAAGACTATGTCATGTCCGATCCAGAGTCTCTCCATATCCCTCCAGTTCTGCCGCCCTACCGTGGTACCTCTAACGAACGTCCTTGCCGGCCATCTACACCCCAAGACTTTTCTCGCTTGTTTCCTTCGCTCGACCGACTCGCAGTCCGTCACGACGATTGCACTTCCGACGGCAACATGAACCTGCGTGTCGATACCGTGGTCCCCTTCGGCCAAGGTCGCCGGTCTCTTGCTGTTCAGCTATTTCATCTCCGGATGCACGACCTCGCCCGCCGAGAGTTCTCACTACGCCGCTATTGCCGCGATTCTGGTCGCGAGGTCTGCAATGCTAAGCGCGCCTATGCTCCGGTACCTACCGCCGCCGTTGCTGCTGCCCGTCCAGCCATACGGCGGTCCATGAACTCCGCCATGCGTACCATGACCGATTCCTTCCACCGGACCGCTTCTGGGACCTCGTCCATATTCAAGCACGGAAATGCTACAAACGCTTCCGCGACCTCTGATAACACCTCTGTATGGTCCGACTCGCATCATTCCACAACGTCCGAGCCTCTCCCGCAACCTACAGCCAAGCCCAAGCCAAGAATGATGCCCACCAACCGAATCAAGCTCGAGTTTAGCAACTACGCTCATGTGGAGATTGCTAGACGAGGTGGACGAACGAACAAGCGATACGAGTTTGAATGGTGGGGGCACACCTATGCCTGGAAGCGTGTCATTGACAAGAATCTGAACGTGGTTTCATTCCATCTTGTACGCGATGGACACGGTGCTCCTGTTGCACACATTGTCCCTGAGATGCGCAGTCCGAACCAAGTCCTCGACGACGAGATGGCTGGTGCTTGGGTCACTCCGTGCTACATGTGGATCAGCGACAGCAGCATCATTGACGCCATTACTGATGTGGCAGAGTAAGTTAATCCCGAGTCTGTTTGAAGACGGCCAAGGCTAAATGATTCTCTTAGTGTCATCGTCGCCACCGGGCTCATCTCCCTCGTCGACGACTGTATCAAGGAGCGATGGCAGAGTAAGAAGCCTTCGCATCGTGCCATCCGCACCCGCTCCGGAGACTTCAATGAGTCGAACCCACGCTCTTTCATGCAGGGCTTCTTCCAACGCCGTCACTCCGAGGAACATACCACGAGCCGCGGTTCAATACGATTTGGTCGCAAACCGGTCGCCGCATACTGATCTTCTCCATAGCGGCTCGACGGCTGCTTATGATTGAACATAAACAACCCACTCTCAACTTTATGAACAACAAACGACACTCAGAGGGATGTTTGACGACTACAAAATTTTCCATCCACCCAACTACTCGACAAAGGATGTCAGACACATCACCCTTTGCCTTGAGATCATGATACCTGTTTTCTTCTACCTCTCTTGTCTTATCAGTTTCTTCTTGTTTTCTATTTATTTTGCATTTCCCTCTTTGCTACAGATGATATCACATATAAATATGCGCGGCGAATTGTTAGAATCGTCTGTTGCTTCTGCACCACCTATCCTGGTGGATTTCGGGACATTGGGTGCGCATTTACGAGGGAATGAAAGCAAATGTCCTACGGGCATCATGGCATGCGAAGGTGTATGGAGTTTTTGGCTAAAGGCCACAGCGAAATCAGAAAATCCCGGGATTTCCGATCTGACTTGGTATGACTTGGGCTTTTCTACCCCAGATGAGGGTTTCTATCAGTTTTTACCCCGGAACGAAGCGAGTGGCTCGACGAGACCATGCCCTGGGTTGGAAAAAACCCTCCCTCCACGCATGAAATTAAGCTTGGGTACATACACGTTTGGATAAGCCGACAGCATGACCTGGCATGAAACGGCGAAAATGACAAATATTTCGTTGGTACGCGCTTTGTATATTTCGTACATGCTTGCAAGACCTTCCTCAATGGTGATCACTGAATGCTTGGCTACATGCCTATCTGCCTTGACATCTAAAACCCCCGTTTCTCCTTGTCAGGCCAGTATGTGGAGATGGTGGCGATGCAAGACGCACCTAGGACATACAATCGTGCCACCAGTGACGCCACAACTGCACGATATTGACGTAGGATTCGCAAGAAAGGAATCCCGTCTTTTTGTCTTCCGGGACAGGCTTGATGTCTGCATGAGCCTGTGAGCTATCACTTTACCGAGGACTTTCGCGCCGAAGGAGGTGAAGAATAAGAGTATCAGAAGTGACCGTGCTGCTGCGGCTCGTCGTCCGTTCTGCCGAACCATGTGCCAAAGTCGAGCTTCATGAGCAGGCGATTTATGCCGCCAACCCGAACAGGTGCATAGCCGCCACGCTCCTCGGCATCGTCAAAGTCTCGGGCCCTGCTGTGGTGCTGCTGCTCGTCGTTACTGTCATCGTCAAAGTCCTCGGCCGCGGCATCGCCTTCCCATTCGGCGGCAAAGACCGGGTCAGATTCGAGGGCGCGCAGGGCGGCGACGACGTCTTCAATGCCTGAGCGAACGCGGGATTCGATGTCGTGGAGGCGGCGCTTGACGTCGCGCTCTTCAGACTCGAGATCGACAAAGGCATCGACGACGCCGGCGTCTGTCTCGAGATCGAGCGAGGTGTATATGGTATGGAGGCGGTGGATGTGGGCGACCAGGTGGTCGATATGGATGAGGAGGTTATACAGGGGTTGGGTAAAGGTGGGTTGAGTGAGAAGCAAGCGGTGGATGAGGGTGCGGAGATAGAGTCGATGGGCTGTGGAGAGAGTTTGAGGGTCGTGAGGAGGAGATGATTCTGGTGATTTGCGAGTATCTTCTTGCGTGACGGGCATGACATTATCTTCACGCAGCCATAGGTCGTCGTCACCATCGCTATTCACAGCTTCATCATCAGGCTTAGTCGGTGTTGACGCACCAGACCGCCCGTGTTTGGGCTCATTGGCTGTCAGCCACTCATGGAATCCCTCCCACAACCCGCCCACGATCTCCCTCTGGAGATAGTCCTCCGTCTCGGCGAGGAAGAATCTGGCAGCACTATCAGTTGTCCAGGAGCTGCGCTTTGACGATGACCGCGCTGTCTACCGTCTCCGTAGCAGCACCAATTGTTCCCGATCGCCTCGGTGTGATGGATGACGCCGTCGGACTTAAGTGATCTTCCAGAGATCGGTAAGTCTG
>JADBHU010000758.1:0-65247 GCA_017140155.1 Fusarium devonianum
CCTAACCAGAAAAGATGTGTTTATACGATGACCAGTTCGTCTTCATCGTCGTCGAGCATAACTTGCCGCTCTATGAGCTCGTTCCCTAGACTCTCCCTGCCAGCTTCGCGAATTCCCTTTTCCGTCACGAACCGCGTCTTCTTCCGCACAGGCGGCTGTTCCTCCTTGCGGAGTTTCTCGCCATCCTTCATCTTTGACAGCTTGTGTGTTAGACTGCTGCCCCAGCCAAACGCAGATGGTCCGCTACTGGTAAGCGAGCCGACCTGCGACCCAGCTTGGGAACTGTCGGGACGCTTTCGCTTGACCGGGCTCAAATGGACGGTGGAATCTCTGCCCAGCAGTCCAAGTGCCTTTGCGTCTGGCCTCTGAGCTTCCTCTGACTCAGGTAAGGAGCCCGATGCCTGCGACAGCACGTTGGTGCCTGGTGCTGTAGTCCGTGAACCTGCGTATCGCATGTACTCCCTGCCGGCCGCATTGCCAATTTGCCCGAGTTTCTTCATCATGTCCCGCTCCCGCTCTTTTGCCTCGAGCTCTCTCTTGACAAACTCCGCCCTTTCCTTTCGATCCACGGGAGTCCTGTCCTTTCCATCGATCAGGTCGGCTGCGCTCATGGTTCGCGACGCAAACCAGTGTGTCTTGGTTTCCCAGTCGTACTTTTTGGATGGTTCTTTCTTCTCCTCGCCCCAGCCGTAAACTTCTCTAGAGTTGTTTTTTCTTCCGCCGAAACTGGCGCCGTTGACCTCCACTCGAGTACCTCGCTGCTTCCGGATGGCCTCGTTAGAGTGAAATTCGCAGTGATGTGTCCGCTTCTTGTTGATCCAAGCACCACAAAGGTTTCCGTCCTTTCTGACCGACTGGCAGCCCCCCAAATCACGAGCCGTGCCAATCTCGATAATAGAGTCGTCATCTGAGCTGATAACTAGGCTAAACTTTCCAGTGTCGTGTCTTCCGGGAGGCGGTGGCATGACGGTAGGGTTCAGTATCGCTATGACGGTTCCCTCAGTAAGCTTCCAATAGCGTTGGAAGCCCGAGTTGAAGAGAAAGAGGTCAAGCTCCCATTCCAGGTCGACTAATGTCATCACCATGTACTTTCCCCGATCCTCCGACTTTCGTCCATTCTGGGCCTGAGTGGGCTTGTGGGCACGGGGTTCTGACTTCTTGGCCAAGATCCCAAAGACGACAATGTCCTGTTCAATATCCGGGAGAGCAAAGTCCGGTGCTTTAACCACCTTGAGGAGGTCTTTGATGGTATGGACCTTTTTTCCTGATACGTGTCTAGCAAGGATGCCATGTGGGAGGATGCGCTTCGAAAGGTGAAAGCTCGAATACGGCTCAAATCCCGCGGCTTCTTCTTCGGGTACCTCGCCCGGAGGAACCTTTTTCTTTCGAGTACGAGTTGCCCCAGAGGCCCGCTCGAGTGGCTTAGTACTCGACACCGTGGTACTTGGTCGTAGGCCTCCAGAATTGTGTCCTATAACCTCCTCTCTCGAAAAAGCTGGAGCTTGAACTAGCTCATCAGGAATGTCGACGGCTTTTTTCTTGTACTCGTCCATCTCCTGCTGGCCGATTCCGAAGGCGTTTGACCTTAATCTTTGAATCTTTTCCTGCCGAAGGCTTCGCTCAGCTTCCTCGGTTCTCACGGAAGACAGCCGCTCATTGAAGGTCAAAGGACGTGATTCAGGAGCTTGCGCGCTCGTAGTCCTTGACCTTCGCAGATACCCCATTTGCCCAATGTCGGCTGACGTCTGCGAGTCCCGGTAGCTAGGTGCTCGCTTCAGCGAAATGTCCTTGGCCTTGAGGCCTTTGTCGATACCCAGAAGCACTCTGCTAGGAGATGTCTGCAACTGTGGCTGCTGGAGCTTTCTGACGGGAGATGCAGGGACTTGCACTTGGCTTTGCGGGGCTGGTTGATCGTCCATAGGAGTTGTCGCGCGAGCCGAACCAGTCCGCGCTTTTGCTGATATCGCAAGTTCAGAGGTGGTCGTATGCAGGCTTTCGACATTCTGCTCGGTCTTTTTCGACTTGGCTTGCAGCTTTTTCAGCTTTAGCCGGGCCTGGATCTCTTGTAGTTTCAGCTCCAGAGTCTCCTCATCCTCGTCGTCGTCGTCGTCGTCGTCGTCGTCGCCGTCATCCTTTTCGATCTGGGCCAGTAAATTCATCGACGGCAGATTGCGGGCTCTCTTGGATGGTGAAGGCGACGGGGAAGTTTGGTCCATCATTCGGCGGTATCGCTCTCGTCCCCGTGGGGTGCTGAGTAGAGCTTCATGGGGGGACCGTGGAGGCCATTGGGCATCGTTTGCCGGCTTCGCAGGAGATGCTATAAAATCAGTATCTGCAGCACGTAGAAATTCATGGTGTAGTCGCATCTTACCTGGAGCCATGTTGTTTCAGTCTAGCAGGTGGCCCAGAGACCAGCCACAATGATATGCAGTCTATTGAAGGGCCTGACGCTACGGCACATGTTCTCAGTCAGGGTACGTATAACCCAGGCGGAGCGAAAGCCATCAAGTGCTCGAGGTCACCGGACTTTAAAATGAAGATGTTGATAAGAGAGATCAAGTTGTGGATGCAGGCGGTGTTTGGCTCAGAGCTGGGCTTGCACATGCATACCTAAGTTCCTGCGGGCGGTCTAGCCCCGTAAACTGCCGTTTCAGTACCGCTGTACCCCTGCCGACGCGTAAAGCGCGTCTGGGCGTGTTAATCTTCTGGATCCGTCTTTCGCAGGACATATCGCTCGAGGGAGATTGCCCAACTTTTGCGCCTGGTCTCTACCTTGGTTTGTTTTTTGGACTCACGTTACTCACAGAGGCCAGCAACTACTAAAATGACGCGAACTCGATCATCCAAGGCCGCTCCAGACTCGAAAGCATCAGAAGAGTCCAAGTCTACATCCAAGTTCAGCCTGCCTCCTCGCTCAGAATCCCCCTCCAAGATCTTCATTTTGCCTGTGAAAGCGACTTCAGAGGCACGAATAGTCACTCTTCCTAATCCCCGACATGCGCGGCCATCAAGGTATCTGGTGTGTCCAGACACTGGCATCTACGAATTCACAAAAATTGCAGCCCCAAGAACGACGCCTCGAAGCTGGCTGATTGAATCCACATCCAGCCCAGACGACCGCAAGGCAGAGATCTCAACCGGCCAAGAGCTCTATCTGGCTACGCCGACTGATCCGCTGTTTCTTGTGCTTCCAGCTTTGGTAGAGAACCAGTCAAAGGGAGAACAGAAGCGACTCTTTCTCTCCAGCGATGACCACTTCGACAAACTCCCCGAGGATTCGTCGCATCTATCAGAAATTCTCCGATGCAGAAATACCCGAAAACTTATCGAGAGCAGGATGGGTGCAATTTGCGACACGGTCGAGGCAGGCGACGAAACCATGTTCCGGTTGAGCGAGGAGAGACTTGTTAGTGTTGTGTTGGAAAAGGCAAAGAGGATGGCCAAAGGAGGACTCCCTTCGAGCATGGAGGAAAAGTTTGTCAAAAAGGCACTCGAAGCACCCATCCTGACACAAACGCGAGAGGTCAAGGCGGAGGTCACGATGGAGGTTACAACAGCAAACGACTCTCAGGTATCGACGCCCGCCCAATCGAACGAATCTCAGTCAACTGTTGCTTCGGCGGAAACAGCCATATCCCCGCCTTCAACTGCGGCCACTTCTTTTGTCGAGGAAACAGTCTCAGAAGATGTTGTCAGTGCCCTCGAGGCATCCCTCGAGATCACAAACCTCCAAAGGCTACGGATAGCATTCAACTTTATCTGTTCAAGCTACATCATGCCAGCACTAGCCACTCAGCTGCAGGCGTTGCTGCAAAAGGACTCCCTGGTCGATTTCTCGCCTCTTGATGCGTACCTGTCAAAGCTTGCGAAAATTCGCGCGCAAGCTTTGGCATCGCACTCTATGGACTACTCCCGAAAGCGCGACTGGGACGAAGAGGAAGATGAAGCGCGTATCAAGAAGCGAAAAATGGAGGACGAAAAGAAGAAAAAGTCCATGGAGAGCCGTGGAGTTCGCGACCTCAAAAAGGTCAACACTAAAGGCATGAAGAAGATGAGCGACTTTTTCAAGAAGAAGTAATGGAATCTATTGGGTATCTTATGGAAGTAAAGAAGTGGTTCGTGTCAGTTCATTTCGTTCCTCGAGCCCGTCTTGCCCCGAAGCCCCGGCCAATGTTGGAAGTTCCACGACTACTCGGAATACTCGATCCGCTGCTCTCGGACAAGTACGAACTGCCGCCCCTTGCAGTAGCTCGGCTTCGTGCTCGAGTGCCTCTAACGCCCCGAGTTCCTCGCGAGGGTGCCTGTGTAGCTAACCTCCGCCTCTCTTCTTCCTCTTCTCTCCGACGTCGCAGCTCCTCGCGCCTTTCCTCATCTTCGGCAGCTCTTCGCTCGGCAGCCTGCTGCCTTTGAACCACCTCCGCTTCCTGCTCAGCGACATCTTCTGTCGCACCTTTCCAGCCGGGGTCTAGGATCAGTCGCTGGTTATGTTCGGTTTGAGATAGTATCCTCGTCCAGGTATTGAGGAGGACGGAAGCATTGTTTACGGTGCTGGATACGGTCTAAAGCGGTCAGCGGGCGCCAGGACTCATGTCCGAAAAACACATACATCCATATTGTCCCCCGCGCGCTCCAGGGTTGCAATGACGCCCTCGAGAGACTCATTGATACTCCGTACACCTTCGAGTTCCTTGCGCAATGCAACTTCGGGGTCTACGGGCTCTGGGCGTTCCTGGATTGGTGTTTTGGGCGTTTTGGGAGTTCTCGGAGTCCTTGGACGAGACGTGGGCGGATCTTGGGAGGGAGATCCCCAAATGTCGGACTCTGTATATTGGGTAGTTTCGTCGGCCATGGCGGGTCAGGTTTTCAGCGTGAAGCGCCAGGGTCGCAGAAGGTCGTTGAGGACGGACGTTGTGCGTTTCGGCGCTTGTTGACTTGATAGACGGTTGCCATACAACCACTTAATTGATTGATGAGGGGCATCTATTGTTCCCGCCTTGCTTGGCCCAAGCCCCGGTGTGCATTCTGATTGGAAGGGCTTGTCGCGTAAACGACGCGCTGTAAGGGGTCCATTGACGCGTTACAGCAGCCATTTTTAGTGGTCAGGGGCCCCAAACAGGCCCTTGCACGGCCCCGGGCATAAACAGAAACTGGGAGGCTGGGAGACTGGTGCACTTCGCTCCAGGGTAGATTCTGCCCCAGCCACTTTGCCCATTCCACTTCTCCTCTCTACTTCCTCATGCATAGCACCTGGGCCTACGAATCCGCATCTCCAACTTTGCCATCACCAAGCATTTCCACGCAGAATCCATCATCGTATCTTACTCTTGTCGGTCTCTGAATTTGTTCTACTCACCACAGCCCCTACCGCAATTACCGAACCTGTTGCGCCGCCCACCACTTAATCAACAAACCCAAAACCATTGACCGACTCCCGGGTAGACCTGGCAACAACTGAGCATCAACTTTCTTGCACCAGTCGACGCAATCCCCTCGAGGTTGACCCTTAGGGTCGGTGAACAAACCCAACAATTCTTCGAGCGCCGCAGCTCACATCTTCCACAATGACTGCCGCTGGATCGTCAACCCCTCCACCGCCGTCTGGCATTCACAGTCCTCCAACTCCACGCTTTGGATACCAGGACCACTGGCAACCATTCACCCCCCGCAAGTCTGCACGGATTTCTTCTCAGCGCGCATCCAACCGAACACCGTCTCCCGGTGCAGCCAGTCGTCAGCCGCCTCAATCGCCGCGCACCACGAAGAAAACCAAACCCACCACAGCTTCACCGATGCCTTCGCCGCAGAAGAAGCGACAGCCCGCACTCGATTCTGTCCGCCGCGCCGCACGCAACATGGCGGGGGAGAAGTCTCAGACGGATGCTTCTCTGCAGAGACCCAGCTCATCCGTTGCGCGATCCGCCGGCATGCTTCCTACGCCATCGAAAACACCTCAGAAGCCGCCAAGCGAGAAGACGAACGCCAACATCAGGGCTTTCGCCCGCAATCTCTTTACTTCTGATGCCGAGGCGATGCCCAGCCCTCAGAAGCGACACTCCAAAAAGTACATGGGGATCCCCCCCGAGACCTTCGCCGCCGAGGAGGAGGAGGGCGGCTCGATTGAGATTTTCACCGACACGCGCGATCGCATTCCTGCCCGAGACCAGAGCGAGAACAACCCATTCTACGGCGATGCTCCTGAACCCGAATCCCCTAAACGCCGAAGCAAGCGTAGAGTTAATGTGCCCGGCGAAGGCGCCAAGACCCTCGACGAAGCGTCCCGGCGTGAGGATGGAATGGTCTATGTATTGTAAGTTGCCTTGCCCTGATCTGGTTCGCTGCTTTGTATCGCAAACTAACTTGCCTAGCCGTGGAAAGAAATTCTTCCGCAAGTTTTCAGAGTATGACGCAGAGGATATTGATGAACTTCAGGCTGAGGATGATGAATCCGAGGCTTACCTCTCTCGACCCCTCACTCGCGCTGCCATCAAGCCTCGCCTTCTCTTCCCCACTCAAAAGACCAGGGAAGAGATCGAAGAGGAAGAGGCCTTGACAGATGTGGAGGAGGACGATGAGCCAGTTGCTCCCGAGACACCGTCCAAGCCTCGTCGAGAGGTGGTGAGCACACCTGAAGCGCCCAAGTTTGCTCCGGCATCACCACCGGATACCCGTCGAGTAACGCGGTCCTTTAATAAGCTTTTGGACGAGGGGACACCCATCAAGAACCCTAGCACGCGAAGCCCGTTCGATTCATGGCGACGAACCAAGGAGCCCAACAAGGAGCAATCCTCGTTGAAGCGACAAGGTGAAAGTCTCACCCCGACACACTCGAAGCGCAGCCGTACCTAGTGTTTCTTTGGTGATTGAGTACTTCTTTTCTTTGGGGTTTGAGGCTCTGCAGTTCAGTGAGTGCAATTAAGCGATTGCACGGGCTACGTGTTTGTTCCCACGGCCTGTGTGTGGAGGAATGATTTACGGCGTTGGAGGGACTGACAATTCTCATTGAGAGAACGATAATGCTGGGGATGGACGCAGGGACGACATGATTGATACCTAGTCCCGGACAGGTAAAAAGGAAACTGTTTGTTTTCCTTGGCGCGTTCTTATTCATCCAACCCGTTTTAGATAGAACTTTTCATGAATTAGTCTAGTACAACAGATGAGTTTACGACAACTGCATGAGTCTGCTCTGCCATTTTGTGATGTGCTGGCTGACGTGCTTGGCTGTCCAGTCGGCAGTGGGTTTACGGCTGCCCCACGTGCCCCTCACTCGGCGACTGACTGAGCGTCGACGCAGTTGTCTTAACGTCAATCTTTGTTCAACAGCACCAGCTCCTCCAAACATTGACTCGGCTATCATCGTAAATATGCACATTCTAGTCACAAACGACGATGGTCCGCCATCATCTCATTCGTCTCCTTATGTTCACTGTCTCATTCAGCAGCTCCAGCAGGCCGGGCACACCGTTTCCGTCTGTCTGCCTCATACTCAACGGTCATGGATTGGCAAGGCCCACATGATCGGCCAGACTCTCAAGCCTGCGTACTATCGGCCGTCTTCTATCGTCCACGGCGAGGATTCTGAGGGTACTACGCATCACAGGCCCTCGTCTGGGGACGTTGACGAATGGATCCTGATTGATGGAACGCCGGCATCTTGCGTGCAGATTGGGCTTCACCACTTCTTCCGGGACCGAGGCCCCGTCGATCTTGTTGTCAGCGGACCCAACTATGGCCGAAACACCACGGCGGTGTTTGCCCTGAGCTCGGGAACTCTAGGTGCGGCATTGGAGGCTGCCGTCTGCCAGCAAAAAGCTATTGCCTTGAGCTTTGCCTTTTTCTCACGAAACCATGACCCCGTCATCATTGAGGCTGCTTGTCGGCACAGCGTCAAGGTCATCGAGGCGCTTTACAAGCAGTGGCCGACTGATGGCAGCGCAGATCTCTACAGCGTCAATGTGCCGCTGGTTGAAGGTCTGGAGAAGAACAAGACTATCTGGACAAACATGCTGCAAAACTACTGGCGCGAAGGCGGCTGCTTCCAGGAGATTGAGGGCGAGGCAGGAGACGAGAACGAGGAAGAGGAGAGGATCCGAGAAGGCCTGGGGGGTGAGGTGGACGATGCAGAGAGGCCGACTGGATCTCGCAAGGGACACGTCCACAAGCACTTCAAGTGGGCCCCTAGGTTCACAGACGTTTACAAGAGCGTCGAGGAGTCTCAGCCGGGCAACGACGGATGGACCGTCAAAGAGGGCCATACGAGGTATGTTATGTTTGCCAACCCAATGACCAATGCTGACCGTCCTAGTGTCACTCCTCTCAAGGCAAACTTTATGCATGGTCCCGGCGCGTTTGACCAGAAGGAGCTAGAACTGTGAGTACCCGGACGGATGAGAACATGACCTGTATCTATGCAAGACTATAATAGATCCATTCTTACTGTTGATGAAGTGGTCCAGGTCCAGGTCTAGGAGAGGCTTTGAGGGAGGAGGTGGCACTTCGGCCGAGAAAAGAGGCCATTGAAGCCATCATCTCCTACGAGGATGCCTATGTCCAGCCCCTTATTCTCTCTGCACTCAACTCTCTCTTCCCCGAGGGAGTATTTAACGTGATCACCCAAGTTCCACAGACGGACGAGCCAGCGCTCGCCAACTTTGTTCCCGCCGACAAGAAAGTTCTCCAAATCACCGCCTACGAGTCCATCGACTTTGAGTACGCTGCCAGTCATGAGCAGACCTCCCTTATCAATAGCTACATGATCCGAAAAGCACTTATTCGGAAGCATTATCTGTCAACAACTGTGGACCATTGGGTTGCCAAGAACTCGTCTTCCATCCTCAAGCAACACATCAAGCGAAGCGAAGCCTTTGAGGTGGACTATGCCGAATTTCTCGATGACGCTCTGGTGGAAGCCTTTGACCTCCGAGAGAGCATGGAGCGAAATGAAATGAACTCCGAAAACGACAGAGAGTGGTGGATCCTGAAGCCAGGAATGAGTGACCGTGGTCAGGGCATCAAGCTTTTCAGTTCCATGGATGACCTTCAGGGCATCTTTGACACCTGGGAGGAGGACCGTCCAGACAGCGATGACGAGGACGAGGACGACGCCCAAGATGAGGACGGCGACTATATCACGACATCGCACCTTCGTCACTTTGTTGCACAACCCTACATCCACCCGCCACTTCTCGTTGATGGCGACAACCGCAAGTTTCACATTCGAACATACGTTCTGTGCAGTGGAGGTCTCAATGTCTGGGTTTATAAGCACATGCTTGCCCTCTTTGCCGGCAAGCCCTACGCCGCGCCAGCAGATGCACCCGATGATATTGAATCATTCCTCACGAATACGTGTCTCCAGGATTCACCAAACGAAAACACTGTTCGTTTATTTTGGGATCTGCCACTATCCGCTGCTGTTCGCGACGACATTTTTGGCCAGATCTGCGATGTTACCGGCGAACTGTTTGAGGCCGCAGCTAAAGCTATGCCCATCCACTTCCAGACAATGCCGAACGCGTTCGAGGTCTTCGGTCTGGACTATCTCGTGGATGCAAAAGGGTCTGCCTGGTTGCTGGAGGTGAATGCGTTCCCCGACTTTAAGCAGACAGGAGGCGACTTGAAAGATGTTGTCTCTGGTTTCTGGAAGGGGGTACTGAGGCATGGGGTTGCGCCCTTCTTTGGCATTGAGAGCTTGTTGAAAGACCAAGACGGCGCAGAGGATATGGTTCCTGTACGGAAGCTGGACCTTGGGAGAGGTTAGATTCATGACCATCATCAGCCAGCGATGCAAGGCTAGAAGCTCCAAAAGTTATTGTTTTCAAATCCTCAACTGTGCCTGAGCATAGCGCCAATTCCGATCTCCTCAACGATGAATGCCTGCCATGACTTGTTCCTTACTGTTTTTTTTTTTTTAATTTACTTAACCGTGCCCAACGACTGCTTTCCACTGCGGTGCAGATATAGAATGACTGCTTCGCATTGTTCGTCATCATAGGGGCAACAGTTAAATCCTTATCGTAAGTTGGCGCGGATGCCAGGGAATGCGTTCGCTATTCTCCTATTCCATGGTACTTACTGGCAGGTAATGGAGCCACGGCCCAGGGCTAGGAACGACTAGAGTGTGCATCCCTGTCTGCCCAGGGTGACCAGAAAAGCTTGACTTCGGGCCAATCCTGGGCCTGCCTCTTGGCTGAACCTTGGTCTATGGTGGGGAGACCAATACTGCAATGTCCTTTGATTGTAGTTTAGTGGAGCTCGCAATTCGACGACTCCATACCAGGACGGGCAATCCTGGCAATACGAAAAGGTCTCCGAAGGGAAAAATCAGGACCATGGTGACATTTAGTCCTCTCGAGCGCACTGACTGCACCAATCCTGGCAATAAACTCCCCAACTGAGCAAATACGCTATGCATGTTCATTTCCGGACCCAGAAATACATGAGCGAGCAGTAGCAAATAAGCTCATCGTCGTGTGGCTGCTACGCGAGAACCCGCAGCTAGGAGAGCCAGGATGTCGTGGGGAGCCAATATGCATGAAAAAAGGTAGGAATCATAATTCCTGACATCGAATTGATGAATAAGTCGGCGGAGTTGCTGGCTGTAGAAACATGGCCGAGGCTCGAGATTAACTCGTGGGATAGGCCGGAGGAATGTCTGTCTTGAGGCGACTATTGGGGGGCGACAAAGAGACATCTCCGCAACTCTGTTCCAGCACAACTCCCGCGCGTCGTTATGTCGACGACAGCCCATCGCCGAATAGCCACGCAATAAGCCCTACCCAGTATGCGTGCCGGAAAAGGTTCCCTACTTCGCTCAACACCAATATCATGTCGATTGAAATCCTCTGATCACTTACAGCACAGTGTGACAGCTTCCCGGTTTCGGAAACGCTCCCTGCAGAAGCCGTTGTGGGAGGCGCATGGATCGGCGCCAAGTCATGCCACTAACAAGAACTCAGCAGAGCTCCCAGCAAGGGCCGAAGCGCTGCTGCATTTCAAGGGGCTTGGCACATCTGGACTGCTAATGAAGCTATGTGCACCCCTTCAGCTCACATTGACGCGAATCACACAATAACCTATTCCAAGCTTCGCCCTTTCCTACATATGCAAGATCGAGCTGTTCTCTTCAGTTGTGCGTCGGCGTGGGCGAGAGGCCACCCCGATCGAGATCCGTAGCAGTGGGACCGGACATGAACGAGCGAGACAGCGTCAAGGTCAGATGCGCTGAAACTGAAACTTCAATAGCCGCGATACTCTGCGCCTGACTCCAGCGGGCAATTCGACTTCACTTTGCACGTTGATAAATGTAAGTGCTGATGAGTTGTACTCGAGATTCTGTATAACTCCGCCCGTGGACCGGACGATCGAGTCGGAGAAACTTAACGTTCAAGGTTAGTAGTAGTTACTAAGGTATCCTAAGTCCTTTCAAGTACCTCAAGCGCTTGCAGGCGCTCTTTGATACCCAATCAGTACTCGTTACTCCAGGTAAAAACTCGCCATTAGCGCCTGCATGTGGTCCCTGCCAAGGCCATTTCGTCTAAGTTGTACAGAGTTAGTACGCCCACCTTCCCGCGCTGCATCCCGTCGCGATAGCCCCACTGAACCAATCGTAGCGCTGCTTCCTTTTGCACTGCCTCATTGCAGTGACAGCCTGGATGCATGGCAAACCATCTCGTCCTCTTTTCACTTTCGATACTTTCATTCTGCGGCCATGAACCAACCCAGGCCTTATTAATTCTTCCACCATCGCTGATCTGGCGTCTCCAGTTTTCTTTCTCTTTCTCAACTCTTAATCGCCACATGCTGTCGCTCTCTCTTGGCTCACACCCTTTTTACTCTACGCTGTTTTCCTATCCTACTTCATCTCGACAACATCCTTTTAGCAGTGACGAATTTGCCGCTGCATAGCCTCGCTGCTCTCCCCACATCCATTGGTCTGGACTGTCTCTGTGGGCAGTGCCATCGCCATGGCTGACCCAGCTGACTCTCCTCGACCCTCGAGGCGTCGCGCGTATGTTTGGGAGGCCGTCCGAGGCTTGTATTTCATGTCACTGACCGCTCCAGTCCTACCATCACCATCGATACTACACCAGACACTTCTACTTCCGAGCCTGCAGAGCACCAGGCCAACTCGCCCATCTCTCCTCAAGACCACGCCATAAGTCCTACGACGACTGTTGACCCTTTATCAACGAGTAGGATGTCCCATCGACCACAGAGACCCGAAGTAAACACTTCAATCCCGTTTGAAAACAAAGATAGCCGACCTACGAGCCCTCATAATGTTTCGAGCCCGGTGACAAGAGGCGAACGTGGTGCTGCCTTTTTGGCAGTTCCTCCCAACCATCGATCGAGACAGAACTCTGTCGACTCTGATGACATGTCTCGCTCCGTTTCCTCGCAAGGCGATACCACTGTTGTAGCGTCCAACTCGACACAAATGGAGACTCTCAAGGGTTCCGAATATGATATTAAGAAAATCGTTAACGACGAGACGGCCCTAAGGCCCGATGTTGGTACCGAGGCCGACTTTGAGGTGGAAAACAACCCTTTTGCCTTTACACCCGGTCAACTCAACAAAATGTTTAATCCCAAGAGCCTCTCGGCCTTTTATAAGTTGGGTGGCATGACTGGCCTGGCAAAGGGCTTACGGACAGATCGAAAGGCTGGTCTGAGTGTTGACGAGAAGAGCCTGAGTGGCCATGTTTCGTTTGAGGATGCCACTTCGAAGAACAAGATTACCGACGCACAGAACGACGAGCACGCCTCAGGCAATGGATTCAACGATCGATTACGCGTTTATAAAGACAATCGGCTACCCGAGAAAAAGGGCAAGAGCCTGCTACAATTAATGTGGATCACCTATAACGACAAGGTGTTGATCCTCTTATCGGTCGCTGCAGTTATCAGTCTGGCAGTCGGTCTTTATCAAACATTCGGCATGAAGCACAAGCCAGGCGAGCCCAAGGTCGAATGGATCGAAGGTGTTGCGATTATTGTTGCTATCGCCATCGTTGTCCTTGTTGGATCTGTGAATGACTATCAAAAGGAACGACAATTCACCAGGCTGAACAAGAAGAAGCAAGACCGCATCGTCAAGGTGGTTCGCTCGGGGAAAACTATCGAGCTTTCGGTTTTTGATATCCTGGTTGGCGATGTGATCCACCTCGAGCCTGGAGATTTGGTGCCGGTTGATGGCATTCTCATTGAAGGCTTCAATGTCAAGTGCGACGAATCTCAGACCACTGGCGAGTCCGATATTATCAGAAAGCGATCTGGCGACGAGGTTTATGCCGCTATCGAAAATCACGACGACCTCAAGAAGATGGATCCTTTCATTCAGTCGGGAGCTCGCATCATGGAGGGTGTAGGAACTTACATGTCCACCTCCGTTGGAGTCTACTCGTCCTACGGCAAGACCCTCATGGCTCTCAATGAAGATCCTGAGATGACTCCTCTGCAGGCGAAGCTGAATGTTATTGCCACGTACATCGCCAAGCTGGGTGGCGCTGCCGGTCTACTCCTTTTTATTGTCCTGTTTATCCAGTTTCTGGTCCGCCTGCCGAAGCAGCCTGATTCAGTCACCCCTGCCGAAAAGGGACAGCAATTCCTTGACATATTTATCGTCGTCGTTACCATCATTGTGGTTGCCGTTCCCGAGGGTTTACCGCTTGCCGTCACTCTAGCGCTGGCCTTTGCTACCACTCGAATGCTGCGCGACGCCAACCTAGTCCGCCATCTCAAGGCTTGTGAGGTCATGGGCAACGCGACAACCATCTGCTCTGACAAGACCGGAACTCTGACGCAGAACAAGATGCAGATTGTATCTGGATCGATTGGAACCAGCCACAGGTTTGGAGGAGCCCACCGTGGAGACTCTAGCGGCGCCTCGACTCCTATCGACACCAGCGGTGACATTTCCATCTCCGAGTTTGCCTCCATGCTTAGCGCCCCAGTAAAGGAGCTTCTCCTTAAGTCTATTTCTCTCAACTCGACCGCCTTTGAAGGTGAAGTGGATGGGAAAATGACCTTCATCGGCTCCAAGACCGAGACGGCCATGCTCATCTTTGCGAAGGCCCATCTCGGCATGGGCCCCGTGAGCGAGGAGCGAGAGAACGCGAAAATCTTGCAGCTCATTCCTTTTGACTCTGGCCGCAAGTGCATGGGGATTGTTGTGCAGCTCCCTAACGGCAGCGCCCGACTTTACATCAAGGGTGCTTCAGAGATTATCCTCTCAAAGTGCGGTCAGATCCTCCGCGACCCCGCCTCCGACTCTGCTACTGTTCCCATCTCTGACGATAACATCGACACCATCAACCAGCTCATCGAGAGTTATGCCAAGAGGTCCCTGCGAACTATTGGCATCTGCTACAAGGACTATGCTTCATGGCCCCCAAAGAACGCTTCTCTGGTCGAGGGCGGCAACAAAGAGGTTGTCTTTGAGGATTTGTTTACTGACATGGCCTTTATTGGCGTGGTCGGCATCCAAGATCCCCTGAGAGACGGCGTTCCTGAGGCGGTCAAGCTCTGCCAAAACGCTGGTGTAGTTGTTCGCATGGTTACTGGAGACAACAAAATCACTGCTGAATCCATTGCCCGAGAGTGTGGCATTCTCCAGCCAGGCAGCATCGTCATGGAAGGGCCCGAGTTTCGCAACCTGTCCAAATTTGAGCAGGAGCAGATCATTCCCAGGCTTCATGTGCTTGCCAGATCGTCTCCTGAGGACAAGCGCATTCTCGTCAAGAGACTCAAGGATCAGAACGAGACTGTCGCTGTCACTGGCGATGGTACCAACGACGCCCCGGCCCTCAAGATGGCCGATGTAGGCTTCTCGATGGGCATTTCCGGGACGGAAGTTGCCAAGGAAGCTTCGGCCATTATTCTCATGGACGACAACTTTACCAGCATCGTCAAAGCCCTCAAATGGGGTCGCGCGGTCAACGACGCCGTTAAGCGATTCCTCCAGTTCCAGCTCACGGTCAACGTGACTGCAGTCATGCTGACCTTTGTCAGTGCTGTCTCTAGCCACGAAGAGTCTTCTGTCTTGACTGCTGTGCAGCTGCTCTGGGTCAACCTCATCATGGACACTCTTGCTGCTCTTGCCCTCGCAACCGATCCGCCTCATGAGTCCGTTCTCGACCGAAAGCCAGAGGTCAAAGGATCCAGCATTATATCGGTCACCATGTGGAAGATGATTCTTGGACAGTCTATCTACCAACTTGTCATTACGTTCCTTCTCTACTTTGGAGGGCCCAAGGGCATTTTGCCTACTAGTGAAATCCCTAGCAAGGAGGAAATTGCGACGCTTGTATTCAACACGTTTGTGTGGATGCAAATCTTCAACCAGTGGAAGTAAGTTTTTGAGATCCCTGTGTATGACCAGTATTAACGCCCCGTAGCAACCGTCGCCTGGATAACAAGTTCAATATTTTTGAAGGACTCACCAAGAACTGGTTCTTTATTGGCATTAGTGCCATTATGTGTGGTGGGCAGATCCTGATCATATTTGTCGGCAGCGACGCCTTTCAGATCGCCAAGAAGGGTCAGTCCGGAACCATGTGGGCAATTGCCATTGTCCTTGGCTTTATCTCGATCCCCATTGGTGTCATTATTCGCCTTATTCCCGACAGCGCCCTACTTGCTTTGATTCCCGAGTTTCTCAAGAAGCGCGGCAGCAAGGTGCCCGGCCTCACAGTTTCCGATGAGGAGATGAGCATGTACCCCGAGCCGCTGGCGGATCTGCGAGATGAGCTTTACTTCCTACGACGCATGAGAGGAGGACGCCTCAACAACCTCAAGTTTGCTATCCAACACCCCAAGGAGGCTGTCGAGATCGTCCGGGCTAGAAGTCCGTCGCATTCTCGGTCCAACTCTCTGAATGCGCCCCAGACGCCTATCCAGGACAACCCCTTTGAAGGTTCGCCAGTGGGAACTCCCAGCTCTGGCAAGAGCCCTCGGCCGACGCGGTCGCGGTCCAACTCTGCACTCGGCGCGCCCACAGTGATGGCGGGCATTATTGCTGCTGGTGTAGCGGCGGGATGGCAGCCCATGACTCGACCACAGGGCGAGGGCGAGGGCGAGAACGGCGATGCGCAAAAGTAGGCATGTACCATAGACTTGCGGGTATTATTATAGTATTGTTTTGACAGGCAAGCCACTGCTCGCGACGTTAATCGAGCCATTAATTGCGCCATGAACTGAGTCTATTGAGTGCCTTCTAGGATCGACTGCTCAAGTCGTGAAGTAACTATGTTAGTGTAACGGGGTTCGGGAGCTGTTTCTACGGTCTGTGGGGGCTGATTTACCGCCAGAGCAAAATCGGGCGATGACCTGCAAGATGGCACGTTGATCTACAGTCGATATGATACGCACGCGACTGTATCAAAAACTAAACTGAAAAGTAGCCGACAAAGCCCTGATTAAATTAATTCCTGTGCCGTCACGAGGATTTGCCTGAGTGGCGGAAGCTAATATGGTGAATGATTCAGTGGATGCTTGGTGAGGAGATAGGCATGTGTAGCCAGCCAATCAGCAAACTGGTCACAGCCACGAACGAGTGTGAAGAGAAACTTGGAAGAGACCGGGAGAGCAAGAAGGCCGATTGCGCTGGGTGCTGGGTGCTGGGTGCTGGTATGTTGCGATGGAAGTTGGCAACTTGGAAGCTGCTTGAACGTGAACGGTAGAAGAAGTCATAGTGACTACTAGTATGGTTATTGTTCCAGCAACTGTCGGGTCACTAAGGTAGATAAACTCGCCCCTCTGTCCTCTGTCTCCGTGTGTCTCTGTCACGCTCAGTCTCACCCTCTCATATGTTGCAACTTCCACTCACCCCTGTCTGCCCAAGGTAGGCTTGCGCCGGGCTTGGTATTTACACCCAAACTTTGGTTACCTTGATTACCAGGAGGGGGTTGTCGGTATTGTACTTTGCCGTCGTCGCTTGTCAGTGAGTGAGTGTCCCCTCGCACTTTGCCCCATACCTGGTTCCATTCCACTCTCTTCTATCTACCTACACACGCTCATCCATCAAGCTTCTCTCTGCGGCCTCTTCATCGGCCCACCCGTCAGTCAAGTCTACGGTTCGCCGTGGATTTTATGTTTTCCTCCCAAGCACAACCAAATTCGCGAGGCCCCATTAAACACTTCTTCTATAGCCTGGGGCGCACTGACCGCAACCTGTTGCCTCCATTCGCGTCCAGCGCTCACTACGACCTACTGCCCACTGCCTACTACCTTAGGTACGGAAGTATTCTTGTCTTGTATCGCCGATTTGGTCGGCCTGCCTAACAAACCCTCGTGCCCGAGAATTTTGCCAGTTCCAACATTTCAAACTTACATAACACACTTCCTTGCACTGGGACGCACAAACACGCGGCAGCTAACATACCGCACTGAAACTGACTTGTCTCCCAGTTTCGCTCTGCATCCCAAGTCCCGGGGCTCCCTGGGCTCCCTCTGGTTTTTCTCGAGCGCTGCTCGCGAGCCTCAGTTTTCAGCTTGTTTCTCCCAACCTTTCCCCCGCCTGCATCCTCAAACTTTGGGTTTGATCCGATACATTTTCGCGACCTATACCACGCGATCTGGCAACACATGTCACCCTTGTCTTCTTATTAACCCGCCCGAGTTTCGCTTTTCACAACCCGCCCATTCTTCTCTGTCGCTCCACCTGCTTGTTTCAACCCCATCATGAACTCCAAACGGGCCTCCAAGGGCGTCTCGCTCTCCAAGCGAAAGGCTCAGCCCAACGCCTTGGACAAGTTGAGCGAGAACCCGACCGAGGCAGAGGTCAAGAACGCCGCTGCCAACGTGGCCCTTGCTGAGCTCGAGGAGCGAGTGGCTGATGTCCGAGACTCCTGGGAGACGGATTCTCTATTTGAGGATGTTTTTGAAGAGTTGACTGCCGACGTCGCCGGCACTAATGGTAGGGTTTCTTGCCTTTCTGAAACAACGCTCTGCTCACTCACACTTGATAGATCCCCAGGTTTGCACTCCAGAGGAAGCTAGCAGACTTCGTCGGGAACTCCGAGAATATGGCCCCGCTGTCTTTTGCCAGCGCACCGTTGATGCTGGCCGCTATACCGCCAAAAAGCTGCTCAGCGCCTTTGGCATCCGTGCTCCCGCCTTTCTCGACGGCGAACCAGACGATGCTTACTTCAGCTTACTGTCCCTGGCCATCACCCGTGAGTTGTCCAAGCGCGCCAAGCTCGCCCGGTACAACTCTGTCGACGATGCCGTCGAGTTGATCCTCAAGAGCAAGAACATTGTGCTCATCACGGGCGCCGGCATCTCTACCTCTTTGGGCATCCCCGACTTTCGTTCCAAGGGAACAGGTCTCTACTCCAAGCTGGAACACCTCGGTCTCAATGATCCCCAAGAGGTTTTTGACATTGACGTCTTTCGACAAGATCCCACCATCTTTTACTCGGTGGCCAAGGACATCCTGCCCAGCACCGATCGCTACACGCCGACGCACAAGTTCATCTCCATGCTCAACGAGCGCGGCAAGCTGCTGACTAACTACTCCCAAAACATTGACAACCTTGAGGTCAAGGCAGGCGTCCCCAAAGACAAGCTCATCCAGTGCCACGGCTCCTTCGGCACAGCCAGCTGCGTCCAGTGCGGCTACCAGTGCCAAGGCGAGGTCATCTTCCCCGAGATCAAGGCTGACAAGATTCCTCGATGCCCCCGCTGCGTCCAGACCCTGCGCGCTACGGGCGGCGCTCCGAAGCGCAAGCGGTCTGCCGGCGCGGAGAAGAAGCGACGGCGATGGAGCGCCGAGGAGAGCTCCGATGATTCCGAGTACGACATCCCCTCCGCCGGCGTCATGAAGCCCGACATCACCTTCTTTGGCGAGGCTCTCCCAGACGAGTTCTCACGCCGACTCACCGAGAACGACCGCGACAAGGTCGACCTGGTCATTGTCATTGGCACGTCCCTCAAAGTTACACCTGTTTCCGAGATCGTCAGCTGGCTGCCCTCCCACATCCCGCAGATCTACGTGTCCCGCCAAGCCGTCTCTCACATCAATTTTGACATTGACCTGCTCGGCGACTGCGACGTCGTCGTCTCTGAGCTGTGCCGCCGCCTCGGCTGGCCTTTTGTGCACGAGATGGTGCCCGAGGGACAAAAGGTTGACGTGCGGACCGAGGACGGTTATCGGAGTCGGCATGTCTTTGAGGAGCGGAAGCCCAAGGCCTGAGTAAGGGACTCTTTCTTTTATTATATTCTGCTTAAAACTGCCGCAACTGCTGGCAAGGCGTCGGAGGACATACGGAGTAGGGTGTTTTACCGTGTTGACTTTTAGGTACTTGATCATTATCTGTTTTGCGTCTACGAGTCGTCCCCACAGTGAGCGGGGCATGGTTGATTGAGGTGGCGTGAAAACAGGTGCTGGGCTCGGAGAATGATGTGATGTTGGAACTGACGTTGCGTGTGAGGCAAAGGACGTAGAAGGGGTATATAAACAAACCCCCTTTGACGATGCACACCTATCAAGTTGACAATAAGTCATGGTCTTGTTTAAAAGACTCCAGTTGGTAATTAAATCAAGAGCTTAAAATACAGTCAACTTAGATTTTTGCTATTGATGGCGAAAATCTGTACTTGAAGGTCACTGATTACAACGGCACAGCCATAGAGAAACTACATGGCACAGTATGGTTCGCACCGTCCAAGTTATAAGGTGCAGTGACTTTGACGAGTGTTTAAGGTGCTCAGCCAGTGACCGAACAGGCAGCATCTCGTCCCGTAACGCTTGATTTAGAACCTCAAGACTGGTCTTGGTTGTTGGCCAGACTCGATTATTCAAGCCATGAGCGGGATCAGAAGCCCCCAATCAAGCACAGCACTAATCATCTTTATCAAGCTATCCGGCTGCAGAAACCTGTATCGATGCGGATTCATTTGCGTTTTTGAGCAAGCGAAGCGACCGGCTTACACATTGCATCAACGCTATATTAAACGCTCTCAAAGCTAAATCAGACTCTCGTATTTATCCAGGCCCGACTTCTGCCCTGTTTGTCCCGTTTGTCCCGTTTGCCCCGTGCCTGGCGAACCCGCGCCCCAGGCCTGTGTTGGCTGCTGAGAAAATGTTGGTGCTGTGTTGCCCGGCGGTGGAGGGAGTGTAAATGATGGCGTGCGCGAGGGTTGCATGGTTGCCATTGAAGAGTTCATGCTAGAGCCCCAGGGGTTTGCCGCGGCAGACCAGTTGACCGAGGACCCAGAGGACGAGGTAGGCATGGGTTTGGATGTGGGTTGTTGTGGGTGTAAAGATTGACTCTGGGGCTTGGACTGAGGCTGCAGGGGCTGGCTGAACTGCGTCGAAGACGGCGTCAGAGCTTCAAAGCGGTTGAGATCAGGCGTTACTGTACGGAAAGCTGCTTGAGAAATGACAGCTGGAGCCCTTGGGGGCATGGTAGGGTTATTGGTGGGCGGAGGTGTAGACCATGAAAAAGTTGGTGGTTGAGGCGTGGTCGACTTTGACCTTGCCGACTCTTCCCAGCCTGGGGCGGCTGCTGGGCTGGCCATGCGTCCTTTGACAAGGGATTCGAAATCGTCTTCCGTGGCGCCGTTGCTCTGGTCGAACGATGTGCCCGTCACGCCGCCAAAAGCCATAAAGTCCTCGTTCGGTGCTGCGGTTGTGCTTCCACCGAGTTCTTGCAGCTTCCGCGTTTGTTCGTCCTCAACCCGTCGGGACAAGGTCTTGATGAGCTCCATGAAAGACTGGAACTGCTTGAGATTTAGCAACGGGCCCAGGCTCATGCTCCAGAGAATTGGCAGAAGATCCATGGCGACGAAGTCAGCATCAGCAACCTGTCCCACAGTCCGCAGCACATTTAGAGCCGCCATCATGACGGCCGGTTCCTTTGTCTTGATTGCCCGGACCAGGGGAATAATCTTTTCCTGCATCGTGTACTTGTCGAGAGCACTCGAGGAAGATGTCTTCTTCTCCAGCCCATTGAGCCCGTCGTCTTCACCTCCTTCGTTGGTTCCACCGCACAGTATCACAAAGGCTCGGAGTCCCCGGACTTTGATGGCGAGACTGTTTGTTTTGCTGAAAACGGCTGCGATAACTGGGAACAGCTCGTTCTTGATGGTGCTAAAATCAAGCACCGGTAAGACAACCGGCAGACTTCGAAGAGCGGCGTCAACGATAGTGTGCGTCGGGCATTCGACGGCCGCCATAATCACAGGGAGCATGTCTGAAAATTAACGACGTTCGGTTCACGAGATAAACGACTCACCATCTTTGAACTCCTTTCCGGTGCAGTTGCTGGAGATGGTCGCAATGTGTTCGAGGACAACCATGAGCCCTGCATCTCTAGCCGGATCCTTATCTTGCGTCTGCTTGGCGTTTCGCACAAAGATTTCCCTTAGAGCTGGCCGGACCTTTTCTCCAAATGCACGACGCGCAGAAGGTAAGAGGTCAAGGATTTTGAACACGTTTTGCAGGATCAATGACAAGAGTTCCCGGTCTTTGAGCTCTTCAATCAAAGCCGGTAAGATCTTCTTTTCCATGACGGATTTGGGGAACGAGGGCAGCACTTTGTTGAGGCCTCGCATAAACGACGCTTTTTCGTTCGAGGTCTTGGCGGGAAATGAATCGAGGAAACGTATAGTCGATACCAAGATGTTGTCGAAGTACTCGCTCTGCTGGAACTCACGAGCAGTCATTCTTTGGGCCGGACGTCTTGTGATGAGACGAGGAAGGACCTGATGTGACAGCTCACGAGGTAGTGGCCGGGCCGAATGATAATTATTGTTGGCAGACGGGACGCTCGATGACGATGAGAATAGTCGCTTATACGTCGACAAACTCCCATGACACTCCAGCGGCGATCTATGCGGGGAGTTATACAAGGCAACCGAGAGAAGCCCGAGCGAAAACATGTCGGACGACGAGTTGAGATTGTTGTCTACAACGAAGTCGGGAGAAGTGTAATCGAGGTTGAGTTGGACCGCCTTGGGTAGTCGGGGATCCAAATTCAAGACCTCGTAGAGGTTGATCCCCTGAATAGACGTTGGCTTCTCGGATCCGTCAGGGGGACTGCAGAACGCTAAGCCGCTGATTTTCCAGTCAGACTGTAAGTGGTGAGTCAATGGAGCAGTCCTACGACCGAGAGTCATACCTTGGCGTTGATGAGAACCGAATCGGGCGTGAGGTTGCCGTGGACAAGGCCAGCGTTCTCGTGGAGAAACTCTAGAGCCTTGCTGATTTGGAGCAGACCCTTCTGAATCTCCAGTTCGTCAATCTCTAGCTCTCTCCGCCGCTTTGTCCCGTCCGCATCCTCGGTGACGAAACGACTTGACCTGCCACCTGGGCCAACCCGTTCTTGTTCATCCTTGTCCTGCAGCAAGCTCGATAGCGAAGCCGTCACGGCTTCAGTCGCAAACTGCAAGCCTCCGCCTCTTGTATCCTCAACCGGCTCCACCAGCTCCAGGATGCTAGGGTGCCGCAGCTTTGCGAGACTTGACGCTTCTTTTCGCAATCGCTCGACGACCTCGTCAACTGTCTTCTTGAACGAAGCAGCGCCAGAACGGCCTAGCGAGCTGCCATGGCTATCCAAAGACTTCTTCTCGAAGACGAAAACGCTGTAAGACTTTCCGGTGGACTTTTTCTTCGCATCGTAGATCTTCCAGGGGCCAGCCGTCGAAGTGTGCGTTGGGGAGATGGAGTAGTTGGCGTTGATGTTTGTGGCCGCGATGGACTTGAAGGCGGAGGAGAACATTGTGCCGTCAATTCATGTCGAGGCTGTACTTGTTACGCGCCAGGCGAATCGCGACGAGAATGATGCTTGGTGGGATGACGATTCGCGATACCAGCTGGCGACTATCCTTATCCGGCCAGCTGATAAGACCAGCTAAGGTACAGAGGTAAGTTAACGTTAGGTAAGGCAAGGTAGCCCCTAGCTCAGACTTGGAGACTAACCCGATAGGGACCTGCGTCTGAGGGAACCTGGAGATACCGGAGCTTTAAGTGGTTGGCGGCACAACGCGGCTGCGACCGCCTGGAGACGGCTGTCCCTGCAAGTATTATCCGTATCTCGGGGAGTTCTACCGCGAGCCTGTCCTATCGGCATTTTCCAATCGCCAGTCACCTCCGATACAACTCCGATGACTTTGGTCGAGTCTTATTTAAATCCTAGCTTCTTCCTTGACCTCTTGTCGCGCCTCTTCTATCAATTGCATTTGTTCTTTCATATCAAACAGACATGAGACCTCTACTCGTTCGCTCCGCTCTACGGAGCGCCTCTCGCGCGAGCTGGTGCCAGGCCAAGCGCTTCAGCATCAAGGCTGAGGCTGCTTCTGCGGCGCGGCCCTTGGGCCTGGACTCCTCACGGCTGTCCATCACCAAGACCCAGACGCCCAAGGGCCTCAGCAAGCCTGAAGACCTTGTGTTTGGAAAGGAATTCACCGGTGAGTTGCTCCGCTCGCACACAGAAGCGATCCATGCTAACCGTCGCAGACCACATGCTCGCGATCGAGTGGACACAAGAAGATGGATGGTTGGACCCCAAAATCACACCTTATCAAAACCTCTCGCTCGACCCTGCGACATGCGTCTTCCACTACGCTTTCGAGTGCTTCGAAGGCATGAAAGCTTACAAGGACAAGAATGGAAAAGTGCGGCTCTTCCGACCTGACAGGAACATGGCACGCCTTAACAAATCGTCCGCCCGTATTGCTCTCCCTACTTTTGAGCCCCAGAGCTTGATCGAGCTCATCTCAAAACTTGCCCAGCTTGATTCTCGCTTTATCCCTGACAAGCGAGGCTACTCGCTGTACCTCCGCCCTACAATGATCGGCACGCAGAAGACACTTGGCGTTGGTCCTCCTGGCTCTGCCTTGCTGTATGTCATCGCCTCTCCGGTTGGCCCATACTACCCTACCGGCTTCAAGGCCGTGTCGCTCGAGGCCACCGACTACGCTGTGCGTGCCTGGCCCGGTGGTGTCGGTGACAAGAAGCTGGGTGCCAACTATGCGCCCTGCATTGTGCCCCAGCTTCAAGCCGCCAGCCGTGGTTTCCAGCAGAACCTGTGGCTCTTTGGCGAGGAAGAGTACGTCACCGAGGTCGGCACCATGAACATGTTTGTTGCCCTAAGAAACAAGGAGACCGGCCAGAAGGAGCTCGTGACAGCTCCTCTTGACGGCACCATTCTCGAGGGTGTTACCCGGGACTCCGTTCTCGCACTCGCTCGGGAGCGTTTGGTTCCTGAAGGCTGGAAGGTCAGCGAGCGCAAGTACACCATGAAGGACCTTGCCGAGGCCTCCGAGGAGGGTCGGTTGATCGAGGCGTTTGGTGCCGGTACCGCTGCCATTGTCAGCCCTGTCCGGTCCATCTCCTGGAAGGGTAAGCTGGTTGATTGCGGTCTGACTGAGGCTGAGGAGTCTGGCGAGATTGCCCTGAAGATGAAAGAATGGATGGAGGCCATCCAGTATGGAGATGAGGAGCACGAGTGGAGCTATGTTTTGTAATATAGTAATAATAACGCGTCCATCCATGAGGCCTAAAACACACTCTATCCATTGCGGCTCACATTGAGTAGTAGTCACTTCACTACACACGTTGAACCAGGTTGACTCGGTCGTATTTACCGACTCCTCCCAAACTGCAACCGTCTAAGATCGAATAACAATGTACAATCGGCTTCCAACCTAATCCTTCTTCTCCGTCTTGGCCGGGTCGGGCAGGATACCCTCCTGTTCTAACCTCCTCCGCGCCTCCTCGAGGGCCCAAGTAGAGACACTGAATCGTTAGTTGACTGCAACCGCAATTGCCACCGTCGGCGAAATCACTCACGTCGTGTCGGGCTTGAAGGCCAGCGCAACGCCTGTGGCAATGAGACTGCCGAAGAAGAAGTACATGGGCCACTCCCAGCCCTCGGGCTCAGGCTTCTCGCCGGGCTTGACGCCCCAGAGCCAGCCGGTGGGAGGATCGAAGTGATGATCGCCGCCGCCGCCTCGTCGTCGGGCGGTCACGGAGAAACCTCTGGAGAGGGGCTGGCGGGCGCAGCGGACGGCGCGAAGGGGCGCGACGGCGGCGCGGATGATGGCCATTGTTTATCGTCGTGGGATCGAGTCGGATTCGGCGATGGAGATGCCGTGAGGGGGGTTCAATGGCTGTCGATTGGGAGCTTGATGAATGAGGATGGTGCTGAGGTTGAAGTTCCGGCAGATCGGGACTGAATCACGTGACCGCAACTTTTTTGGAGACTGGCTGGTTACCGCAGCCTCAATGCCTCCATCGGGTATTGAGCTATCCCGTCATTCAAAGCCAGATGCCTTGGGTTACATTAGTGCCAGAAAGTAGAACCGCTTTCTCACCAGGCTATAAAACTCGTCATGGCTTTTTTGTGTCCGAGGTGAGGTTTAAAATTCGTTGATTATTGTAACCAGCGGGCCTAAGTACCTTTGGTAAGCTTGGAAGGAGGCACTCAGATGAGTTCTAGGTACCTAGACTACCTAAGGTACCTTATGATTTCAAGTTAAATTCAGTCGGTAGGTAAGGTACCTTACTATAGACATGCTACGTGACCTTACCTCAGAGGTAAAAGCAGGCAGTTTTCAGTACTGACCAAAGTAGTACCTACTAGTAGGTAGAACAATCGTAGATCACCTCACGTTCTCACAATCTACACGTACGATCCCTTCACTGAATCTGATGCCTACCTTGACTTCCGACGCATTCAGAACCTCTGTCATGCCCCTTGCACTTGGCACACTCCAATCTTTACGGCCTACCTTATTATTAGGCTCACCAAACCGATGGCCAAGAAAGCTCAGGTTCATCTCGTGTGACTGCCTCATACCATGGACATATATATCATCTTCTGTTGCCTTGATGATGTTCTGCGATTTCTCAAGCCATGCCTTTGGCAGTCGTGCACGTCCGCCCGTGGCACATATGGACCCGCCTTGTTGCGCCTGACATCATTCCATGATATTCGAGCATTTATCATATCTCTTGGAAGCGTTGTTTCTGCATGATTATTCGAATTTGGGCATCTGGAGCAGACCTCATCTTTGAGATATGAGGGGGGTGAGTCAGTGCATGCTACAGTTGACGGACATCGTCAACGGTCGACTGGAAAACAGGCGTGAAGCTGACGGGAATAGCTACAGCACCAGTTCACGAAAGTGCTTCAGTACCAACACATCGATCTATTCTGAACCAGTCTCTTGAACTGCATCGGCAACCAACACTGTGCCGCCTTGCAACAAGGGCAGGATGCACAGACGCGGGCGTCAAGACAAGCATCAAGATAAGCATCAAGATGCATTTCTTGACGGGCACAACAGGCATGGCAGACGTCAAGACGGCCAAGGCCAAGATGTTCGTATTGCAAACTCTCCAGACCGCGTCGCGGATAGTCTAAACCCTAGTGGGCTAGACACTCGCCCAAGGGCTCGCTCCGCATCGCCCGTCTACCTCCGGCCTAGCATTGACTCGAGACGCAGCTCCGTCGTGAGCATAATGCAAATCGACCAGATCATCTCTGATGATCGCATCAACATGGAGACGTACGGCGTTTCCGAGATGCGCGATGGCTTCTTTGATGCCCTCTTCCTCAAGCCCGAGCCCGCATCTCCCGAAGAGGTCGCTGAATACTCCAAGGCGACGTTGCCTCGTGCGTTTGACAAGAGTCATCCGCTTTCACCAAAAGACTTTCTACCGCGACAGCTGCACGAGTTGAAATCCGTGGCCCGCAAGGTAATGACCACGAGATCTGGAATCAGACTTGTCAGGTCGTTTACTGCTTTTTTCATCTCCTATGTCCTGTGCCTCATACCCAAGGTGCATGACTGGCTCGGCCGTTACGATTATATCATGGTGATATCCGTCATCATCAATCACCCAGCGCGTACGTTTGGCTCTCAGGTGGATGGTACTGTTTTGACAATCCTTGGGACTGCCTCCGGGCTGGCTTGGGGCGTCATCGGCTTGTTGCTCTCAACTTCGACTCTGGCTGCTAGGACGGGATACGGCGGTATCTTAGCAGTTTTTCTCGCTCTTTTCATGGCAAGCATCGCATACATTCGTTCTTTTTTCATTCGCTTTTATCAGGCTGTCTTGTCCGCTGGCTTGGCGGTCGCTTTTACCACCTTGGCCGAGACTAGCAGTCTAGATATCGAGTGGCCCAAGTTGAGAAGCTATGCAATCCCTTGGCTTTTGGGGCAAGCGATAGCCCTGACCGTTAATTGTCTTGTGTTTCCTGATGCCGGGAACCGTTCGCTGGCAGTTGCTATTGATACATCATTTCGGACTATGCAGGTGAGTTATTCGGCCTTTTGTGAGACATACTGACTGTTTAGGAATCACTTATTATTCCTCGTCCGAGGAATACAAGGCTAAGGAGACGTCTAGCCAAGGCGTTCATGGATATGTCGCTCACGTATCGAGACATGCGAATCGATATTACTATTACACGCTTTCGTCCAGTGGACGTGCGAGAATTGCGTAACCTTGTCCAGGGTGTCGTCAGAGCCCTTCTCTCAATGGAGACGGATACCGATCTCTTTGAGAACAAGACCGAAGCCCCAGAAATCGCTGTCGTGGTGGGCGATATTTCGGACAGCGAGTCGCGATTTCAGAATTCGGGGCACAGAGTGGCTCAGGCTCTCTCGGACCCTACCAAAGAAATCATTGCCTGCATGATGGAGGGCGTGAAGAGGTGTCACGCCGCCTTGATGGATCTGTCCGGATGGCGAAAGCATTTTGGACCGCCTTCAGACGTCTCTTCTGACCTCGTGCCGGTTCAGACGCGCATCAACAATGCTCTCGCCGTTTTCGATATTGCACAGTCCAGTCTTTTGGCTAGTGAAACTGCCGATTCATACGCTGATCAAAACGAAACGGTAGAGCTTTTTGTATTTGCGAGACATGCCCGTGAGACGGCAGCCACCATTGTAAACCTCATGGACAAGGTTCATGAGATGTATCTCCACTCCAACTGCAAGCGTCTAAACCTGCCGACGTACCCCCCTTGGAAGGCTGTGTATCGTACAAACGCCCAGGTCAGACACGATCGCGGCGGCGTCACCGCCGGCATGTACCAGACAACTTTTGCAGAGATTTCGCGGCTTCTCGAGGTTGCCAAGGCGGGTGAGAAACATGGCCCTCGTCAAAGCTTTGAGGCAGTCACCGGACCTGAAGGAACACCGGCAGAGCCAAGCATCCGTGGGCAGCCAGCCTCTAGGGGGGACAGGCTGGGATACAGAATTTGGACGGTTTTGCATCGTCTCCAAGACTTCGAGAGCAGATATGCACTTAAAGTCGCCATTACCACCTCAGCCCTGGCTCTTCCTGCATGGTTGAGTGATACTGCGTGGTGGAATCAGCACGAAGCATGGTGGGCGGTCTGTATGGGCTGGATCATGATGCATCCTCGCGTGGGAGGTAACGTTCAGGACTTCTTCACTCGGGCCTTTGCTGCCATTCTCGGTGCTGCGTGGAGTGGTGCAGCCCATGCAGCCGGCGACGGAAACCCGTATGTTTTGGCGGCTTTTGCTGGGGTATACATGATTCCAATGATGTATCGCTTCACCCAGAGTACCCACCCAGTAAGTATATTCCTTTTTCATATGAGCCAGCTAACAATCTAGCGATCGGGTCTTGTTGGGTGCATATCGTTCACAGTGATATCTCTTGGGCTGAGACACCATTCGGGAACGTCGTCGGCAGCGCTGTTCGTAGTGCATAAGGGATTGGTGTTTCTTGTTGGAACGACGACGCCAATAGTCGTCAATTGGATCCTCTGGCCATTTGTTGCCCGGCATGAACTTCGTTATGCTCTGTCGTCGATGCTCCTTTTCATGAGCGTCATGTACAGAAGTGGGTTGATCTGATCCCCTCTAAAGCCCTGCTGACCGTAACTACTAGATGTCGTCGCAAACTACGTCTATTTTGACGAGGGCAAAGAACCCACGCCCGAAGTAATTCGACGTTCTGAAATGCTCGAAAGCCGAATGCGGGAGGGTTTCGTTAGGGTCCGACAGCTCCTGGTCATGACTCGACACGAGCTCCGTCTCCGGGCCCCTTTTGATCCTCTCCCCTACTCGTGCCTCGCAGGCTCATGTGAGCGCTTCTTTGAGTATCTCATCGATGTTCGCCAGTCAGCCCTCTTCTACAACCCCAATTATATCCGCGACAACCCTGTGGCTGCCGACAAACTTCTCAGCTATCGACGGGACGCTGTAGCAGCGATTCTCGGAAATCTGTACATTCTTGCCGGTGCACTGCGGTCCCAGCGTAAAGTACCTGTAAGTATATCTAAGGCGGACGTGATGTGCAGTAGCTAATATTGCAGCGTTACCTGCCGAGCGCTGCTGCGGCGAGGAAGAAGCTCCTTCACAAGAGCGCTCAGGTTGCCAAGGACATGGCAGAGAGCACCGAGCACCGCGAACTAGAGCAACAAAAGACATGGAGCGACATATACAGTTACTCGTACAATGAGAGTCTGACAGGCTGCGTGGCGCAAATGGAGGAGCTTGAAAAGTTCACCAAGCTCATTGTTGGAGAAAAGAAGTAAGCTCTCAGTCGTTGTCCTCACAGTCCTCCGACCAGATAGATTTGAAGGAACACTGAAATATATGCACAACGATGAAGATATTGATGTACCACTCTAGCGGTATGAATTCAAACCCTATGCAAAGCCGCTAGACTAACCCTATCCTAATATACGCCGTTGGTCATTTCATTCAAAATATCTCTCGTGATAAGTTTTCCCTTTAATAACGCCTTGTCGCTGATCCTCGCCTTTCTCGGCGAAGGCCTGCGGTTTTCCTTGTCCAGCGCCCTGCTCTTTGGTGATTTGGTCGTCTGTGTAGGGCCTGTTGTTGTGGTTTGCGTGCCCATATCCTCAAAATAATGACTCTCGAGCGCGGCAGGTGGCAGGTCGTAGATCCAGTCTCGATCCTCCATGAGTGAGATGAATTGGCTCAGCATGTTTTCGCTGCCGCTGCCTTTGAGGGTGCTTTTGCTTCCAACCACGAGCAGCTTGGTCTTTGCCCTGGTAAATGCCACGTTGATCCTCCTCCAATCTTTAAGCAAGTCGCCAATGTTGCAAGCTTCATTGCTGCGCACAAGGCTCAGAACGATGACTTCCTTGTCCCGTCCTTGGAAGCGGTCTGTTGTATGCATTTCCACTCCCGTATACCCTTTGAGTTTATCCTTGAGGAGGAACAGCTGCGCGCGGTAATGCGTCATGACACCAATTTCAGACGCGGGTACACCAACTGTCAGGAGACTGTCGACAAGCTGGGAAACGATGCGAACCTCGGCCGAGTTGACGATGCGTTTACCTTGCGCCTCCTCACGTACTGGGGGCTGGGTGTTGTCTGTGTTTATGAAGCGGACGCGGGCTTCGCTGTCGATGAGGTCGTAGAGCCAGCACCGAGACGGGCCAGGGGCAGAACAAAACGATCGAGGCGTTGCCGCCAAGAAGGTTGACGCATCATAGTGTCGCTGTCTGAGCGCATCTATGTTGGGAATGTGCAGCTTTCTTCTCCGGAGTTGCTCCGTGCCGCACCGAAGCTTTCCGTCATAGATCAAAGTATTGCTAAGTGTCATGATATCCTCGCACATGCGGTACTGGTGCTCCAGGTTGACGACTGCTTCAGGATGACTATCCGACAGGAGCTTGAACAGACTGATATCCAGTCCTCCTTCTCGTGCTTCCTCGTTTCTCACTACTGGGGGAAGCTGGTTGTGGTCGCCAACAAGCACAAACGTACGAGCCATCCGGATGGGACCGGCACAGATTGGTAGGGTGATTTGCGACGCTTCATCGACAATGCAGTAGTCAAAAGACCGCTCGTGAAAGACGGAATGGTTTATTCCGAGACATGTCGTCGCAACAATGGGCGTACCGTGCCAGGCGTTCTTTATTTCGTCAAAAGATTTCATCGGATGACCCGCAAGGATGGCAAAGTCTCGAACGTCGGGATGCACCTTGGCAGGCGCTCCGAGCCGAAGAATTGGTATCTTGTCCGCCTTAAGCTTGAGCAGAATATTGTCGACGGCGGTATGCGTGTGAGAGGTCAGCAGCACGCTCTTCCCTTGCGACGTCAACGCTCGAATGATGTGGGCAATGGTTGTCGTCTTGCCAGTACCGGGCATCCCAAGAACAAGCGCATAGTCTTGGGCGCTCATGACCTTCTCAACCGCTCGATGTTGGTCGATGTTCAGACTATCTCGATCAGACACTGTGTACTGTGTTGGGGCAGACTTGAACTTTGGTGGCTCCAAGTCGACAATCAACCGCCGAATCTGCCGCGATCCGAGGACTTCGTCCGCCATCATCTGCACTAGATTATTCCGAACAGTGGCCATTCCGTTGCTAAACTCGTCCTGGTCTAATCGATATCGAATAGGCGGCTCCTTGATCTTGCCGTTCATCTCGTCTTGCGTCGCCCCTTCGTGAGCAACATCCATGATGCTGGCAAAGGTCTGATTGTCCTTCTCATCGAAGCCAGGCTGTCGAATGCGTGCATTATGTAGCCTCCTGTCGACTGCCACGCTGATTCTTTGTCTTTTGACCGCCGTGACGTAACCAATAGCCAACGCAAAGTGTCCCTCTTCATCAGACACCACGATCGGCTCTCCGACCGTCAGCTCTGATTCGAGAAATGAAAAGCCCGGGGGATGGTTCGGTTTGACAAAGGTGTAATGGTATCTATTGATTTTTGGATTGTCTGTGTCGACTGACGCTGATCCCTCCTCGATGATGACATCGGCAAAGCACCGCGACTTCTTTTCTCGCTCAGCGCTAGTCATTGTCCAGAGCTCTCTCTTTGTCTTTTGGCTCTCCTTTTCCTCTTTTGTGAGTAGGTTTTCCCACTTGATGAAGAACTCTTGGTGTTGTGGTGTAAGGTGCTTGATGAGTTCATCAAACTTTTCGTTCATTCCGCTCGTCTCTCCGTCGCCGTCATCTGCTAACCGGTGATATATAAAGCATGATGTCTTGGCGTAGCATTTGCCACATAGGTGCTTGCTCTTGAGCATCGGGGGGAGTTGGACGCTTCGTTCTCGAACGTAGCATGCCAACTGGTTGCGCTGCATAATCATGTGTCGAAGTTCGTGTCGAACTGCTGGGATGCGCATCGTTTTTGAGGTTTCCATGTAGTAAAGAATACCGTAGGCAATCTCAATATCGTAACGATCCGACAATAATAGAGTGTACAGAGCAGTTTGAGCCATGTGGTTGCTGTTCGCGTGTTTGCCGGTCTTGACCTCAAACGGCACAGTTAATTTTCGGGTGTGTGGACCATCCTGCATCGCAACCTCGACGGTCGCGTCAATATTGCCCTTGAGTCCGTACATTGGAGACCAGACGTGCTCCTCAACATCCAGGAGCTTCGTGACGGCCATATTGGCCTTTTTTCCATTCCGATCCTCAATCACAGCGTCGTCCTTTGGCTGGGACGACACAAAGGCACCCGCCCAGTAGCTCAGCTCGGTCATTTTCGATTGTAGATGCTCGCGGGCAGACGCCAGGCCAACCTTGATGGTGTAGAGATCCTCGACATGCTTGTCGGTGATCCGGTCAATGACGGAGGCCAAATACGGGAGATCCCATTTGTTGGCAAGCAGCGCCTCCTGAAATATTTCGTGAAGCATGGTTCCGTACACAAGGGGTGGCGTCGGTGGGCTGGTGGCCTTGACTCGATCCTGAAGCACGGCGCGGCGCATGCATCCAAACGAATCAGCCACCACCGTAGCAGATATAAGTTGATCAGGATGTAGAATGAGGAGGTTTTGGGCATCATCAATGATGCACTGCCCTCGTACGGTAAAGTCGCCAATAACATGGACATACGACTCTGCGTGAGCTGGCGTGTCGAACCACGAACCCCTTAGGTGCACCATCCGCATATCTTTGATATTGTCGGCTTGAATGAGAAGAATCTATGAGGTCAGCGAAAATCGAACCACCTTCCAAGCAATCAGTAGCACTCACCTTTTCAGCCCGTGCGTATCCGTACTGGTCCATATACTCACCCTCTAAAACATTCATCACCAAGTATCGCTGAATAGTCTTTGGTTTCCGTCTCTACCTGTTACTTAGCATATGGTGGTCCTCCTAGGTGCTTCGACGTACGTCTCCGGAGCAGTTTTGCGCTGCCTGGGTTGCTGCCAGTTCCACGGCCTCAAAGTCAAAGTCTCCCTCAAAAGCATCCCCAAACTCATCGTCTCCTGGGTCCACTATGTGCTGGGCGGTGCTACCTTGGGGAGCTTGTTGAGACTGCACTGAGGTGATGAGATCTTCTGCTTCGTCAAAAATATCGTCATCCAAGTCTTCGAATTCGTCTTTCGGATTTATGGTCTGGACTGCGCTCGAACCAGTCGGTACAAGAAGATCCTGTGTTGTGGTCGGCCGTTCTTCCTCCGCCTGTGTTGCATTTATGCTCGCTTCCAGCTGCATTATGGTATCATCGTCAAAATCATCAAAATCGTCATCGCCGTAATCGGAAGAAGTCGGAACTGGGGATGAGGGTTTGCGTTGTCGCGGAGAGCCACTGCCAGTGGCACATATCCGCCTCTTTTTGGGAGAAGGAGATTCTGGATCTTGAGCTTCAGTCGGCCCGTTTATGCTACTAGTCACCGTGTCGAGTAATGCGGTTACCAGCGAAGATTTGGATGCCTCCATTTCCTCCCTCCCGTTGCTGAGACGGATGCCCGAAGTTGTCCTCTCAACTCTCCTCCTCTTCGGCCAGTTGAGGCCACAACTAATCGCCCGCCGGAGATTTGTGTCGGCTGGCTTCGTAGATCTTGGTGATGACGAGACCATCAACTGTGCCAGCGCGGGGTTGGCAAGTCCCAATGGGTTCGTCTTCTCAGATCCGTTCAAAGCGTACCGATCCCAGAGTTCTAGGGTCGGATCAGCATGCGGCGACTTCAAAGCCTGGGCTAGTTTCTTGACGTTGACAGAAGGCGGATTCGGCTTTTCGGTGGCGGGCGACGATACTGGTGATGAGCTTCTGGCCCGTTTCCTCCCTTTTCGAGACATCATTGGAGACAGAGCAGCCAGATACAGGTTGTCCTGCCGGTTGTCCCAGAGCAAACGATCATTTGGTGACGTATTTGCCTCGTCCTCGGTGCCGCTCGTGGGTTCGAGTAGGTCCCGCCATGTCAGTCGTGTAGCAGGCGTAACGGTTGCGTCGTCTTTGCCTCGACTAGGCGATGTGGGCTGTTCTTTTTCGACATTTTCTGTGGCTGAGTCGGCTTGGTATTGAAATTTGTTGAGCTTGCTCTTCGTCACCTCCGACACAGGCTGCAATGCTCGGGGCTTGGGTGTTTGATGGACAGGGTTACTCCTCGATCGCTGCCACGGCGAGCGCTGCGTCTGTTAGCCAACGCCTACCAAGACCAAGTCATCACGTACCTTTGACCGGCCGATCTGATCTGAGTAGGATTTTTGAAGAGGCATGATACGGCTGAAGAGGTTGAAACATCCTCGGTTTGTCAAGTTTGGGATGCTTCAAGTGGGTTGAAGGCGGACGCGTTTAATGGAACGCGTCGCGTAGCGACTAACAAGGTTGTCGCGCCTCTCACCTTATTTACATACTAGCGTTGGTGCCAGGTCACGTGGAAATCCAAGCTATGAAGCTCCTGCAGCTAGATGTCATTCCCCGCTGCTCCACTGCCCGTCTATATGCGTCACCACATCCCGCCTTGTTTCCTTCATCCGAAATTCCGGGCCTTCCTTCGTCTCTGAAGCTTCACCATCACTCGTCACTGATTCGCGGTCGACCAGAGATATCAATTGCCATGAGTGCATCCGCTACCCCCGGTGGCGCACAGCCACCTAGCCGTGAGAATTACAGGCACTCTATGGAGGAATGGCGCCAGCAAGCTCTCGCCCAGCGCAATCAGTACCAGCCGCGAGTGCAGCATCAGATCGAACGACAGTTCCAGGAATACTCTCCTCCCTTATACGCCTCGATCATCGGATACCGCCGCGACTGGAACCTTCTTGTTGCGACATCACGAGTCTCTGGTTTTGCGTCCACGCTTGGTCGAGATCTCAACGACACAGAGACAAAGGCCATTACGGAATACACACTTAATAACATACATACAAATGCCGCCATCAAGTGGTTCACCGTCGGAATCGCCGCATACATGACATACCGCGGCCGCCGGACCTGGCAGTTCCCCTTCTACAAGCCCAAGATGAACGGGCGATTCAACCCCAACGAGGCCACGAGCATATTCTCCAAGAAAAAGATCCGCGGACAATATCCACGCCTCACCTGGCATACGTTGCGTTTCACAGCGTACGCCGCCGTCACGATGCTCATGGTTGAGCCGGTCTTCCGAGCGGTCAACTTTATCCGAACCGAGAGTGCAATGACGCAGGATTCTCGACTGCAGCAGTTTACCAAGGACGCCAGCAAGCGAGTTGAACAGGTCATGGCTAACCCTACGGCAACGAGGGTGCCTTTTACAGGACGCGAAGCTCAGAGAGATGACAACAACAGCTGGGAGGGTAGTGACGAGGAGAGCGGCGGGAGACAGTCAGACTCTTTTTCTGGTGATGGTTACAGCAACCAACAAGCCTGGAGCAGACCTCAGCCTCCTGCTTCAACGCAAAGTAGTCAATCTGATTCCGACTGGGACGTTTTTGAGGATGACGACGCCTCTCCAGTCGCCACCTCTACTCGGAATCAGCCCGTCAGCTCAGCCAGCTCCTCCTGGGACCGCATTCGACAACAGTCACAGAGCAGCCAGCAGCAGCAACCAGACTACAAATCCCGCTCTTGGGCGGCTCAGTCCCAGTCCCAGTCACAGCCTCGGTCTCAGTCTGGCTGGGGCAACGACGCTGCCGGCAGTTCTAGCGACGACTATTCTTTCAGCGATTCCGATGGGGAAAGGGTTGGGGGCAAGGAACAGGCACAGCAGGAGTTTGATCGCCTCATCGAGAAGGAGCGCAAGGGAGTGGATCAAGAGCGATCATGGGGACGTAGGTAGGGCATCAATATGGATTGTACACTAAAATCGAGCATGGAGCTTGTTCCTTGTAAACAAAATTGGCATTTGTATTAACGCTGTACAGCTGCGTGTATAATGAAAGAATTTTGTCCCCAGTGGCCCATCCAGTATCCACAGACTACATAGTGTCCTACTGCTTCACCTCATCCGACACTTCAACCGGCTGAACAGTGTTGCCCTTTTTCTCGAGCCCAGTCTCTAGGATAGTCTCGCCAGCCGTGTTAGTGACGAGGGTTTGGTTTTCCTTGACGGATTCATCGGGCTTGGCCTGCGTGGATCGAGGAGGCTCATCAGGCACCTGTAGAGGTTCTTGGGTAGATTCCTCTACAGGTTCCACGGCAGGCTCTGTGACAGGCAATTCGGGCTCGTCCTCGTGTCCTACCTCGAGAGGTTTCTCTGAAGAGCCAGGTTGCTTGGCGCCTACAGGCTCTGACTCAGACTCTAGTGGCATCTCAGCCGGTGCGGAAGTCTCCACTGGTGCGGACACATCAGGCTCCGATTCCTTTGCCTCCTCAACTGGATTCGTTTCGCCAGAAACAGCCAGAGATCCATCAGGATCGATGGACCACAGAGTCTGCGGCATCGAAAATGTCAAAGACAAAGCCGCGTTTGTTGGTTCCGCTGCCGGCGCCGGAGTGGCAGGGCTCTTTGCGGGGGCTCGGCGTTGTGGACCCCGTGCGCGGCCTTTGCGAGCATCCGAAAGCGGGGCCTTCTCTTTTTCCTCGGCCAGGTCCTCCACGGGGTTGGGCTCCTCCTTCTTGGGGGCTTGAGGTCCCAACTGCAGACGCTTATTCAAGTCGCTCATGAAGCCTGCCTGCAGGGCGGCAATCTTGTTGCCAACCGGCCGGCTTGGCACTGGCGGCTTCGGCTTGGACTCGAGCGAATCTCCGGACGAGCTCTTGACCGGCCGAGGGGGAAGCTGGGGCTTCGGCTTGTCCGAGACAGGCGGTTTCGCCTTGCCATCGTCACTTGACGTATGCGTTGGCTTGGGGCGTTCGGGTATGGCTGGCCGGTCCTCGGATAACTTTTTGGCTGGTCGGCTCGGGATCTCTGGCTTGCTTTCTTCGGGCTTGCTCTCCTCTTGCGCTTCAGATACAGTAGCCTCGTGCATGTGACTCTCAGGGGCATCCTCCCAGATATCCCGACTGGGGAACCGTTGGCTAGGCGCAGGCCTCTTCTTGCTGCTGAGGAAGGAGTCGGAGTCGTTGGATTCATTCCAAATTTGTCGTTCCTGGGTCTTTGGCACATCAGCAGGGCCGTTAACTTCCCGCTCCGCAAGCTCCTCTTGCTTCCGGGCGAAGATGTGGGCAGGTGTCTTAGGACGGTCCGCAGCAGAGGACCCTCTTCGTGGCTGTCCTATGTGCTCTTCGGGATCCGGTGTCGAGACCTCAGCAGTGTAATGCACGCTGCTGGGAGCATCCTCCCAGATGTCTTTGCTGGGAAAGTAATGACGGGCCTTGCTTCCTGCTGGCCTTTGCGCTTCCTTGGAGGCGCTTTCAGGGAACAGGGGCTCGTACTCCTCGACATCATCCAGAGAAGTGGGCGCAAACTCCTGAGATTCGTTATTCTTGTAGATGCTCGTGGGCCTGCTCTTGGGTCTGCTTGACCTGCTCAGTGGTCGGCTGGTCGGCTCCTCCATCTCGTTGGCACTGCTTCTACGTTCAGGGGGCGGGTGAACAGCAGGCTGCTGGTGGTACGGACCGTCCTTGCCGACTTCGTCAGCCGCAAGGATGGGCGCGGTGTATGGGTGTTCCTCATCGTCTACAGCAGCCTCTTCGTCGCCGTAAGAGCGGTACTCGGGGTGCTTCGGGTCATCCACATGGAAAGTCTTTTCGCCGTCAGGGCCTGTGACCTCGGACTTGAACGAGAGTGCCCGGATCTTCTCTCCACCGGCAGAGGCGGGACGAGGCGACGAGATACGGGAGGTGTATTCTTCGGTGGCCTGAAAGCCAACCTCGTCGGTCGGGGTAGACTGATAATCAGACGTGCCTGAACTATTATTAGTCACTGGGGTTTAAAACTGCTAGAACGGTGCAAGTATGGCGCTTACCAAGTCCAGATCCGCGGCTGCGGGTGTCTCGAACAAGTTTGTTCAAGTCGTTGCTGCTCATTGCATAATCGTTCTGACGGCCATGCAGAGGAGTCTGGTGCTCTCGCTTGAGAACCTCTGGATTCTTCTCGTAGTAGTCCTTCTCGAGCTTATCCTGGGGTGCGACACCATGACCGTGTAGGCCATAGCTGCCAGGAGGCCCACCACGAGAGCTGTGCTTGCGATGGTGGTGCCTCTTGAACTCTTCGGAGCCAGGGGCAGGCGAAGGAGCCTGAACATCGCCAAGATGAGGGTTCATGGGCACGCGCTGGCCAATCTCGGGGATGCCCTGCTCATCCTCGATCTCGGGTCGGCCATCGCTGGCTGAGAAGCTCGTGCTAGGCTTCTTCTTAAGGCCCTCGCGAGACACGGGACGGCCAATGCCATACTGAGCGGCCCTGTCAGAGTCTGTTCGGGTGACGGTCTGGACGCGGGCCTTGGCACTGTGGGCAGGCAGGGATGGCCTGGGCGCATGAAGCTGGAGGTCCTCGGCGACGGTGCGGGTCTGCTCAGGCGACGCAGCACGAGGCTTCTCTCCGGTTTCTTGCTCCTCAGTCCTGAGCTCGTCGGCTACGGCACTGTATTCGAGGCCCTCCTGGCCGATGGAAGGCATGGGAACGCTACCGGAGCGGTCGATTGGATCTTCGCCAGGGTGACCGGGACTGAAACGGAGAGACTTGGGGCCCTTCTTGGGGATGCCCTCGTTGAATGGAGATTGAGCGAAGCGCTCGGGATTGGGTGATATTGAACGGTCGAAGCGCTTCGAGGGACGAGGCGGAATATGGGGAGCAGGGGACGAGTCGTCCTTGTCCTGGGTCCTAGCCGGACGCGGCGGGATAGAAGGTGCTTGTTGCATGGTCGCAGCAGTCATTATCGAGTTGTATGTAGTATGCTCAAGGCGAGCGAGTGTGCAGTGTTGACAAAACGGGAGGAATAGGAAGCGCGCCTAGGAAGACCAACGATGGGGGTCAGAGCTGGGCAGTCAGCATAGAATTCGGCGGCAGAAGAGAAAGGCAAGTAGAAGTAGAAATGCGGTACGCGGCCAACAAAAGGGAAGCGAGTCGAGAATTCCCTAGTCACTTGGAAGGGCAATGGCTTATCATGGCCGTCCACAGCGTGGATCCATGGTTCACGGCGCTATCAGACAGAGGTGCCATGGCGCTCTCGGGGCCCACTTGCATTACGCCCGCCATACAGCGATTGACCGTGGCCAGTGGATAGACTCACCAATGGGGATGCCGTGATTGGTACTGATATTCCTCGTGGTGACGGTCTGTCACAGAAGCGTTGGGGATGTTTTGGTCGTTTGGATGTCTTGGACGGAGACGCGGAAAAGAAGGAGGAATACCAGTGTCAACATATACGGGTGGCCCATCCACTTATGTTCCTGGGTTCCTGGGCCGAAAATGCATCCAAGGTGTGACGGGTCGAGTGCCACTAGAGCTGGTGGGTGACCTTGTTCGCTCGTCACTGCCCGCCTGGTCTGGAAAAACAGGGATGGCATGGCGCCAAACGGGACTGTGCGATGCAGGCGACCCGGACTGTAGAATCATGGGTAGCGGCTTGCTGGAATAGCGACGCACTGCGCTGTCTCACCAGGCTTATTCCAAGTTCTGTTGATATTTGAAGGTTCTGTCCGTATTGTCGTAATTGCTGTAGACCAACGGCTGTTTCGATGACTTGGATTGACTGCTGTGCTGCCCTCGTCTGCTTTGCAACTGAGCTCAACCCAGGTCTTCGTTCCAGCCGGGCACAGTGCCCCCGCCCCCCGCATGATGCCACGAAGTCCTAGTAAGTACCAAGTAACCCGTCCCTGAACGTAACCGGCATACCCATGGATCCCATGAAGTTGACGACTCCCAAGGTCACCGTAACCCCGGAGCGTTTGAGAAGGGCAGTGCCACGATCAAGCGACAATGCAATGTTCCGGTTCTGGCTGTGTTTTTCTCAGCCCATGCCCTTCCTTGCCTTGGCTAAAGCGAGCGCTGACGAGCCAAATTGTCGACAATCTCGACAACACCGTCACACAGTATAAACCTCCGGCCGGCCGGCCCATCATGGCGGGGATCTCCTGCAGCACCGTCCCCACCGATCGAGCTGCCGCGCTGTCGTCCATGAAAGGTTGAGGGAATGACGCTTACTCGACGGCCTGCTACTGGACAATGCGGTGAGGGCCCGGCGGTCGTCTGACCGGACCTGACCTGCTCTGTACAGCTCGGATAGCGTCAAAACTACAGTACTCCGTGCACTGAAGGCTTTGGACGAGGATCGATCGATCCTCCAACTCGGCCATTGTAAACTGATTGGTCCACGGGAACTCTCGTCATTTTATGACATTCAAAAGCATCAAGTCTCGTCGTAATGCTCCAACTGGTGATCTAGGCCTTGCCTGAATGTTGGCCTACATGTAGTTATACCGCAAGAACAGGCATCAAGTGATGGCTCCTAGAAAACTCTGTCCCCTGGACATATATACGCTCTCCAGTCGAATCACATCCCGCTTGATCCCCGCTGGCCGAGCCCCCGGCTCTGGCACATGATACCACCGGACTGAAAGCCTTTCTCGCGAACCGCAAGAAGGCCCCATCATGACGCCATCCCCTCCGTTGAAAGTTACAGTTGACCGAGAACATGGCCATTCTTGTACGTGGACTGGCACAAAGCGGTCGGTTTGTATACCCAAAATACATATATTCAATTACCCTGTAGCTTTGTGGTTATAACGACAAAGTGTATTTCAACCAGCATTCCATTCAATCCTGGTAAAGATCCTCTGGCCTTCGTTTCCAGTCGAAAACAAATGGGCTCGAAGCGCCACGGCCCTAGACTTCAGTTAGAGACCTGCCTGGCGAGCTTCTACCAAGAGCTTCGCAAGCGATGATTTCGAGTCTCGATGCTGGCTCCACCGCCCAAACGTCAACCTAAAATCTTAGTGGCAGGCCGGTTGAATTTTGCATATCACGAGGGAGCAAGGAGCAGGATCCAGGCCCGCAGTAGCTCCAGGGCTGGGCTTCTTCGAGAGCTATTCTTGTCCCGCCATTGTCTGTGCTTTGCCTGCTACGCCTCATTCAAGTTCGACGCCGCAAAGGGACACATTGGGGGCCGGCTTGCAGCTGTTTGTCCGGAGCTACAAAGAAGCTGCTTTGACAACTTATGGATGTCAAATGCCTTCGCCTTCAGTCCCATGTAGAGCACGACAGGTGCATCTATGAGGATCAAACTGTTTATTCGAGAACCCAGTCGGCTTGCAATAATAATCAATTCTGATCATCTAACTTGAATAACAATCAAACTCATCCATAATACAATCACTAACGTTAGCCGTTTCTCGTCCCATACGCCAAATTTCAGCCAGGTATACAAGGCCATTGCCTCCCCTTCAAGCAGGAACTCGTCAGATAGCGATTCCCCCACACGCTATGGGAGTGCATATCTCCTCTCGACTCTCCAGTGCCGCAGCTCGAAACTGCACGCATAAGCTGACTTCTTGTGGTTGCCGTTGATCAGCACCGTCTACACAATCATCTGCGCAACACCCTGGCCGCCAAGGGTTTTGCTGCCAACAAAGGCCTGGCCCTTGACACCTGCAAGCAGGTAGCAGATGGCCGTCAGCGCCAAAAAGATACCAGCAGCAATTAGACTGCTGGTAACAACAACGGTGCTGATGAATTGCAGAGCAGCCATGACACCGTAGGCAGCTGCGCGCATGTAGTTGGTCGTGATCCTTCGAATCAATTCGTCAAACTTGGCCGAGGTTGGGCAGATTCGGAGCAGCAGAGGAACTTCGATGAAGAGGATGATAAAGGCGGATGCGCTGCGGCTGTTAGCGCTCATAACCAGATTTATCTAGGGAAAGGACATACATTGCAAAAGCGCAAAAGATGATCTTAAGGGGATGGGTCGTGAAGATGTTGGCGATTCCCACAGCCAGACAAACGATCATGGAAAGAATTCCGAGCCTACACTGTTATTAGCTCGGATGGACAGGGAGAGCTCCAAAACAGTCGAAGCTCGAGCGACCAGAACTGGTAACTGCTTACCATTGTCCATAAATGCCTACCACCAGGGTTAGTATCACATCAACCGCACTGCATCTGGGACCACGTACTGAAGTTTCGTGTCTCGAACTCCTCCTTGAGCGTCATCTTGCCAGCTTACGTCGTTCTCGTATTCGGGGTTGCAGCAGCCAAGGGTAGGTCGCGAAGAAAGAAGCAAGATGGTAGAATCAAGCTGTGGACGAGGAAATTCGATGCTGCTAACGTTGACGGATGCGCGACGATGATCGGGGTTGCGAGGCGTGGAGGGTCGATCGTTGTGACGTTGGAAACGAAGCACGTAGCCTTTTCGCGAAGGAGACGCTGGTCCCCAATTATTGTGAGGCTGGTGCAGGCTTGGCTGTCAATACCAGGCACTGGAGGTTCCACCGGGCGACCGTCCGTTGCTGGCGGCGGGAAATGGAGGACACGGGGCGCTGATTGGGCCAAGCGATGCCGTTGAGACTAGGTAGTGCGCAGCACCTACAGTTACAGTGGGTCATGGGGGGAAATGAAGGAGGACGAGACGAACGCTGAATCATTTTGAATAATGGAACGGAAGGATATGGGCGTATTGCTTGAGGTATCTTCTTATCCTGATCTGTACCGCATTCTCGGTCCAGGCAGCCCAATTCTTTGCACCGCCAAGTGACGTACGTCGACTACGCAATGTTCATCGCCTCCCATCTCCCAGCCAAGCCTCGCCGAGCGGATGCTGACGGATACGCTCGCCAAGAGCTCTTACCCTAAACAACTCTCTTGAATCGGGGCAGCGTTCTTGGCAGCTCCAGATTGTTGCACTGCGATACAAGCTCGGTTGTGAGGATGGATGTTGTCTCTCAACTCCTAAGCATTTGCGTTGAAGATCGACTCATGTGTTAAAGGGTGCCGCGGATCGGCATATATGTAGCCGAGTAGCAATCCAAGACAACCATAATGACGATGTCTTGGATCCAAGCTAATGCGGTATATAACACGGCTGCATCTGTAATATGGGCCCTGGTATGCCTTGTAGCATATGCTCTGTGAATGCCCTCATCTGGTAAGCTAGCTAAAGCTACCTTATGCGTGGCCGCGCGACATCACGGTTGAGACCATGTTTCGAGTGGAGCTCACTCCGATATTCCCGCGAAAGCTAGCAAATGCGCCCATTACATCATTCTTCAACCACCAAGCCCATCTGACTCCAAGCAGCAACGTCGACTCCTTGGTCTTATTTGGCTGCCTGCCTGCTCAACCCCTCAACCCTGGAGCTCACAATCCTACAGACGGCTTGTTGACGTTACTGTCTCTCCAGCCATACAGATCCCGAGGCTGTGCGGCGGGGCATTGACGCAGAATGACTTATACCGTCCTTTCCGACGATCAGGTCAACACTCTTTTGGAGGGCCTGACCGTGGATGAGCTGGACGAATTCCGTCATGTGTTAGCCTCTTCGCTCCACGAGTTTTCGACCGGCGTTCCGGCTCTGGAAGAGGCCTACCAGCAACCGAACCGCATCTCGACGCTTCACCCGGAGACTCAGGCCAAGACCATGTACATGCCGTCCTGCGCCCCATGTGGAATGGGCTGCAAAGGTGAGCACTTTACCGACCTGTCCGAGGCCATATTGTACTGACTTTGTAGTGATATCTTTGACCAACACTGAGACTGTGGAGGACCCAGACATCGAGCCCATCGCTCCCACAGGCGTCGTCAACCTGTTCAGGCCGGATGGATCGCCACTTGGTATCGTCCACGCCAACGCCCTGACGGCTTTCCGCACTGCCTTGGCCTCGACCTGTCTTCTGGCCCGGCGTAGCCACGTCAAGACGCTGACCGTGTTTGGCAGCGGTCTTCAAGCCTACTGGCACGTTCGGCTGGCCCTCATGATGCGCGGTAGCACCATCAAGAACGTCCATGTTATCAATCATCGTTGGTCTGACAACGCCACTGGTCTGCTGAAGAGATTCACTCGTATTTCGCCAGAGATCAAGCGTCGTGAGGGCTGGGCTGATACCAAATTTGGCCTATTGATTCCCACGTTCCACGAGTACCAGCGTCTCTTGAAACAGCAGCTGCGAGATGCGGATGTTATTTACTGCTGCACTCCGTCTCGGGAGGATCTCTTCGATGGGTCCATTCTGACATCTCACGAAGGACGAAGAAAAGGACGGCTGATCATTGCCGTTGGAAGCAATACGTCCAACATGAGAGAGCTCCCAGACGATGTCCTCCAGCTTGCAGTCAAGCAATACGACAAACCCCACAGACACTTTCACAAACACGCACCCGAAGGGGGAGTGGTTGTTGTGGACAACCTCCAAGGCGTCCTGAGGGAAGCAGGTGAGATTATCGCTGCCAAAATTGGACCTCACCAGCTTGTCGAGTAAGTCATCCGCCAAATCGCCAGTATCACACTAACATCTTAGACTCGGCGAACTCGTCATGCTTCATATCTTAACCGCAGAGGACTCCGACGATGTAACTAGCAGCCAGGCCTCGATTGTTTCAGACATGGACAAAATGGACCTCCACAGCAGATCCTCTTCAATGTCGAAAGTCTTTGGAAGTAATGCCAGTGATACTGTCTCCAGTTCCGCCGGCTCAGAATCTCGCAGATCTGGTTCCTTTTTCCACCGTCGCAAAGGCTCCAGCAGTTCCTCCGATAACGAAAAGAGCAAAAAGGAGGATCACCTCGTGCGGTGGTTGCGAGACGGCACTGTCATATACAAGAGTGTCGGCCTCGGACTCATGGATCTCGTGGTGGGAATGCACATGGTAGACGTTGCTAATGATAAGAACATCGGAACCCGCATAGAAGGCTTCTAGCTCCGAGTCAACGAGAGTAGTACATATTTTCTTTAACCAAAAGTCAATAGCTTGATGCATGCTAAATCATATTTGAACATTGGTAGCTACAGGTATTAATGATCGTACTTTACTCAGCTACCCAAATGGCAGCCATACCCATGCCAGTTCCTACACACATGGACGTCGCGCCAACCTTCTGTCCAGTTCTCTTAAGCTCGTATAGCAGAGTCGAAACCTGTCGGGCGCCAGTGCAACCCAGAGGATGACCAAAAGCAATAGCACCGCCCTTGGGGTTGATATTTTCCTGAGGGATGCCCAGCTCGTTGGCGCACCACAGGCACTGGCTGGCAAACGCCTCATTGATCTCCCAAATGTCGACATCATCCTTCGAGATACCGGCCAGGTCAAGTGCCTTGGGGATGGCCTTCCAGGGACCCTGGCCCATGAGGAGGGGCTTGACACCGACGATGGAGGCGCAGACGTACTTGCCGAGGATCTTCTGGCCGAGCTTCTCGGCGGTGGAACGCTTCATGAGGAGCACGGCTGCGGCACCGTCAGAGATCTGACTGGCATTGCCAGCGTGAATGGAACCATCCTTGGAAAAGGCGGGGCGAATCTTGCCCAAGGACTCAGCGGTGATGCCGTCTCGGATGCCGTCATCCTTGGCCACGGTAATCTCCTTGGTGTTGCCCTCCTTGTCCTCGAACTTGGCTTTGAGGGGAGCAATTTCCTCGTCAAAGAGACCTGCCTTCTGAGCCTTGAGAGCCTTTTGGTAGGACGATGCGGCAAAGGCATCTTGTGAATCTCGAGTCACGCCGAGGTCCTTGGCCATCTGCTCAGACAGGACACCCATGGGGACCTTGCAGTTGGCAGCCTCAGGGTGGCTCTCGAGGAGTTCTGAGAATTCGCTTACAGCGCCGGGACTAACCAGTCAGTCTTGCTCATGAATCACTTTGGGAAAACCTACCCGTAATTTGTAGACATGCTCTCAACACCAGCACCGATACCAATGTCAATCATGCCGGTCTTGATCTGGTTGGCCACATCGACGCAGGCCTGCAGCCCAGAAGAACATTGCCGGTTCAGTGTTCGAACAGCAATCGACTCGGGGAAACCAGCGACCAAGCTAGCAGCGCGCATCTCGGTCGCGCCACCTCCAGGCGCCAGCACGGTTCCGACGCATAGATCCTCGACGAGCGCAGGGTTGATCTTGGAACGATCGATGATGGCTTTGAGAACGCCGGCGAGGATGTCAGAAGCCTGGGTGTCCTTGAAACCACCTCGGCCACCCTTGGTGAAAGCGCTTCGGCAGCAGGCAGTGACGACGATCTGCTTATGTTAGAAGATGTTACCCAAGCCTGTCATTTACTCACGTCGTCGGGGTTCTTCTGCAGAATCTTCTCACGACCGCCGGCGGTTGGGTTACCAGTCATCTGGCCACCAATCTGTGAAATTCTGTCAATAGCTGCAGCGCATTAGCGACCGTGGACCTAGAGTATAATCGCGACATACCACCCATTTTGTCAGAGTAGCTTGAGAAAGTGTATATGTTGGGGTAGGAAAATTAGAAATTTCTTCAGAAGCAAAGATAGAGCTGGAGCAATTATTATACAGGACAGATCTCGGTAGACCTCGGATGTTTGTGACAATGGAAGAAAGTTAGGAGCGTCGCAAGGAGAAGTCGACGATTACATGAGCGCAAGACCCGCCCGTGGCCGAGGCATCTCGTCGCCCCAGGCTTGGCATTTCTAGCGCCACTTTTAGCGTCCTTCACATGCCAGGCCCCCCAGCTTTCGGCGCGGGGAGGAACCTGAAAGGAGAACAGTTGCGTCACAAGGGTCACTTGAACCTTCATTTTCTTGGGTGCTTACTCAAGGTAAGAATCATGTGATGACTCTGGCGTAAGCCATTGAGCACGTGGGGAATCGATTATCACAAGGAAACTGGCGAATATCGAGGTTTTCGTTCTAATACTAACTACTAGTAGTAGTATGCCTACAACCTCTGAAAACGATCCGTTGCAGAAGAACCGGCTCACCTTCAATCCACCTAGGCTCTCCTTACGCTACTCAAATTGAACCTTCTAAGCAACTAATCAATGATGACTGAAGCTATGCTATATACTCGATTTCATGAAGTAATTGCTCTCGAATTGACAAAGTCCCAGGCACTAATACCACACATCTTAGCAGCTGCTGTTTACAGAGAAGGCCCAGATACTATACGCAAGTGGAGAGATTTGTATTCTGTGTCAGGAAAACACCGCCTGGAAATATGACCGTTTTCGACCTCGGCAACCTGTCTGGTGGGAGCGGACCTTGACAGCAACATGGTCGGATCTGTGGGGCAGTCAATGGTGATCTCCTACTGACACCAACTCGATCTTATTAACTTTTCCCATGATTTTTCTAACTTCTTTCACCTTCATCCTCAGGGTGCAACGGTCCTTCATGTCTTTGCATCCCCGAGGCACGGGTGAATTGAGATACTTCATGACGTTTTTGAGAGCCTTTCCAACGCCTGCTGAGACTTCGTACCCCCGGACTTCGACTACGTGGCAATGAACTCGTTGACACAGAAACTCCAAGTGACCTGAACTGAGCCGAGTTGTCGAGTTTGGATTGCGTTGCTGGCAAATACCGATCAGGACTGCTAAGTCTTGGGCGGGCTGGCATGGGATCAGGCAACAAAGTTGACTGAATATGTCGAATATAAGACAACTCGACGGTGATAAACTTGCACGCGGCTCTTTTGGGGCTCGTAACTGACTTATTTCCTCGATATCATTGCTTGGTTGAAAGATTCTTCAGGTTGCCTAAGGATGCCGCATAGATTAAGCCCTTCCCGCGTCAAGGTTGTGTAAGGCAACGACACGAAAGTGCAAGTCCTTGTTCGGCACGGCAAGGACCTGCCTACCTATCTTATTTCATAAGGCGGGGTTCATCAATATCCACAGCTCAATTCAGCGCTTGAGTCGATCTAATCTCGAAGTGATTGTGCTGGTTTATTGAGCTCAGCCGCGTCAACATGCCATTGTCTTCGATTCAAGGTGCGTTAGCAATTTTGAACCTTGAGTTGTAATTATAATTCAATCCACACATTTACTACCAGCCGAAATATGATGGCACAGTATGGTTTATTTCCAGATAGTTTTGACTGATGCCAAAACATGCAGGATATTGCTGTAACAGTATTAGTGACCCCACAAAGCATGTTGGTGAGCCGATACTCGTCTGCATACGTTCTTATTATTGCCTGACGTAGAAAGCGAAGCAATCTAGCCGTTCATCGCACGACAACAGCTCTACCCATCACCAAACCACTCCAAGACGCCGCTGCTCAACAACCGCATTTCAGCGCATCAAACCTTGCTCTCTGGTTTATCCGCAACTACCTTTTCATCTGGCGAGAAGCTCAAGCTGACGCTATTCACACAATGACGCTCATCCGTAGGCGTATTGTATCCCTCGCCCTTGAACACATGCCCCAAGTGACCACCGCAGTTGGCACATAAGATCTCGGTACGCGCCATACCGAATGTGCGATCCTCGTGACGGACCACAGCACCCGGGATGCTGTCAAAGTAGGCGGGCCATCCGCATCCAGAGCTAAACTTGTGGCTCGCCTTGTAAAGCGGCGTATCGCAGCCCGCGCAGGTATAGACGCCCTGCTCTGGGGCGTGCTTGTCAAACTTGCCAGAACCCGGGGCCTCGGTTCCCTTTTCGCGCAGGATGCGGAATTGCTCTGAATGTGTTAATAGAGATGAGTTGAGCAAGCGACAGTGCTGCTTACCTTTGTTGAGCACCGCCCGCCACTCGTCATTGCTACGCTTATCAGGATAAGACATATTGGAAGCCTTTGATGAAGTGCCAAAAAAAGCGCCCAAGATCGGGATGCCGGACATCGAACGAAGAGGGACTGTACGGAGAGCGAGGTGTGAGGGAAGGGGTCTCACGCGGGTGACGTTGGAGAATGTATAGATAAGGGTGGACAAGAAGGGAGAGAAGCGCATTGACGATGATTCAGAGGATGACTTGAAAGTGAATATTTATTTACTCGATCAGGTTGAGATCTCAGGTTGGTGATCTAAGAGATTATGAGTTTCTTGTCTGGTTAGTGGCAACGGAGCGTGACAAATCATGACCGCTGGAGGCTGTGAAGATGTGGAATCGAGAAAATAGTTGCATCATCAACTCTTGAGGGGCGACACAGCCACAACATGTCTACTAACTGTGCACGGATTCAAGACAGGTCTTCGTCCGTTCTTAACAAATGCCTGGACCACTTCCTGGACCACTTTACTTGTTGATCCAATAGCTTAATTACTAGTACTGGAAGTTGAGTAAGTAACCCGTAGAGAACTACTGATCCAGAGTACACATCATGATGCGTTCTTATACCCCCCTTTCTGCTGGTGTGGCTCGTCGAGTATCCGCCGAGGCCCTTGGAACCAGAGCAGTAAATTGCAGACCGTCCCCGTGAAGACAGAGAAACATTGATACCTACCAGTATCCCAAACCCAGCATCAATACATTTGGGACTTGATATTGTCGCATTCTTTGAGGCCGAGCCGAGTGTGGCGGTGCAAAAGTCCCCCCACCAGCTCCAGGAGTGCCAGGTACCTGGGCGCTAGCGCTGGGCAGCGAACTAAACACCACTACACTGACCACCTTGGCACCTCCCTATTTACTCGACCTCCAAACAGGCACACCATTTCGACTCCAGGTTGCCACTTTCAACATCGCTCACCTCGAGGAGCACCCCTCCGAACCACCTTGTGCCCAGTTCGCGGGTTTCGACAGCCCTCCATTGTATAGTCCTCCGTCCACTGCTTCCACCGGCATGTCTAGAAGAGCCCCGAACCCCGCCGCCGAGCGGGCGGCGCAGAACCAAGCTACCATCAAAAGCCTCCTCAAGCTGGAGCCAAACAAAGTCTGCGCCGATTGCAAGAGAAACAAGCGTATGTCTGACTGTGGCCCCGCGTAGTTCGTCTGCTGATCTGTCAGACCCTCGATGGGCCAGCTGGAACCTAGGCGTGTTTATCTGCATCCGGTGCTCGGGCATCCATCGTGGCATGGGCACTCACATCAGCCGTGTCAAGTCGGTCGATCTCGATTCTTGGACCGATGAGCAGCTGCAAAGCATCCTCAGCTGGGGCAACGCCCGCGCGAATAAGTACTGGGAGGCCAAGCTAGCATCGGGCCACGCCCCCTCAGAGGCCAAGATCGAGAACTTCATCCGGACAAAGTACGAGCTCAAGCGCTGGGTTATGGAAGGCCCAATGCCCGATCCCGCGTCTCTGGATGTCGATGGCGATGACGATGTGCCCCTGAGCCTGGTCAAGGAAAAGCAGGTTATAGAGCGTAAGGAGTCTATTAGGAAAGCATCCCAGGGCCATTCACAAGCACCAAAGGCTATTCCTGCGCCTCAAGGAGATCTTATCGGAGGAGATCCTGTTCCTGTCCGATCCAGCAGTGCTGCTCCTCCGGCTGCAAAGGTAGCCCCTAAGGCGGAGCCAGCTCCTCCGAGGGCCACGAGTACAAAGGACTCGCTGCTTGGACTCGACTTCTTTGGTGAGCCAGCAGCTCCCCCGCGACCAGCCAGCACAACGGGCACCGCACCAAGCGGCCAGTCTCGCCCCGACCTGAAGCAATCTATTCTGTCGCTATATGCCTCGGCCCCTCGACCACAGGCTCAGCCGCAAGCGCAGCAGCAGCAGCAGCAGCAGCAGCAGCATCATCAGCAGCCGCAGTCTGCAGGTTTCGGAGGAATGGCCTCACCTAGTTTCGGCCACAACCCTCAGGGCTCAGTTGGCGGATTCAACGATGCCTTTAGCAGCCTCAACATCTCCAATCCGCCCAAGCCCGCTGCTTCGGACCCGTTTGCCAGCCTTGGCAGTGCCAGCCGTACAACATCCAGCAACAATGCTTTCGGTGGTCTCGGAGGGGGCAGTTTCTTTGACAGCAAGCCTGCCGAACCCGCCGCCCCTTCCCAACAGAAGCAGCCATCCAACTTTTCCGCCTTTGGTGGCTTTTCTTCTCCGGCGCCTGCGCTCGCCGCTCCTACCAAGCCAGCCCAGTCTTCTGCCATGGGCGATCTCTTCGACCTCTCTGCCCCTGTTACCACATCTCCTCCACCTAACGTAAATGCTCCTGGCCCCGCTGCTCCGAGCTCTGTCTTCAATCTTTCGAGTCCCCAGAGTCCACCTGCCCCTGCTCCTGCCACAACCAACACAACGACAACCAGTTCCTTTGGTGGCTTCTCGGGAGCTGATGTCTGGGGTGGGAGTGAATGGGGAGCTCCCGCAGCTCCCGCAGCTCCTGCACCAGCCCCTGCACAAAGGAGCCCAGAGCAGCCAAAGCCCGCGGGCAATGACTTTGGATGGGGCAACTCAGCCAGCTCCTTTGCCAGTACTCCGATAGTTCCTGGTGCCTCAGGCGGATTCAACCCAGCTCCTAAAGTGTCGGCTGATGAAGAGTTTGGAGGCTGGACCAGCAGCACAGCGCCGCCTACTTCTGGTGCAGCGAAGCCGTCTGGCGGATTTGGCGCGGACGAGGACTTGTTCTCCAATGTGTGGCAATGATGGATTTCGGGGAAATCTAGATCGGATCGTGGTCGGCTTTTTACGGTTGCATGCATGTTTGGGCGTTTGTATGTAGGAAGTCCATGTAGATGCAAATCGGGAATCGATTGACTGTATTGATGCAATGGAAACAAATGATGTGAAGATAAAGTTAATCAGAAAACGCCGACCCACGCTGAACAAAACCTGACCCAGCACGACTGGACTCCCCTTCCTGGTGTATCTTGATGCTTCTCACTTTCCATGCTCAACTGTCTTGACCTTTCCGACAGCGAGAAGACTCGTTCTCGGATCGCCTGTGCTCACAGGAATAACTTCACGCCGTAATACAACACCAAAAAGACCCCAATCACAATACCCGACAACTTCAGAATCGCGACGCGGTTGCCCGAGGCGGCCATGCGGGTTAAACGGCCGGCGGAGCCTTTCATCTGGGTGGTCATGGAGGAAAAGGTGTCGGACTGCAGACATGGGCGGCGTTAGCAGGCTTTTGAGTCGTAGACGGGGAAGGCAGACGGACAGTATTGTCGATAACGTCCTGCGCGCGGGCGTTGTCGTAGATGTCGACGGTTACGCCGCGCAGAGCAGATACTTTGGCGGATAGCTCGTCGAGACGCGCATTGTTCTGACGTTCTCGCTCGTAGGCTTCAGACATGGCGAGGGTAGTAGCGATACTGGATCAGGATCCTGGCGTTGCGATCGAGTTCGAGGAAGGGGTTTGTCGAGGACGAAGCGGTCGTGCGATAAGTCGCTTGGTTCCGGATCCGGATCGGGACGAGATGGAGTCAGTCTGCTAGTTAGCAGCTGTCGTACTGTAGCGGCGTAGACGGTCGTTGGGGTAGGGTCCGAAGGCGCTCAGGTGAAAGGGGCTCGATTCAGTTCAAGCCGAAGCCATGACGATTCCCACGCCGCAGCCCGTACGCCACGCGACCACTCCACGCACCGCCACATGTTGAATTGAGAGAGCCACTCGATCCGCGTTTGATGGTTAAGTCGAACGGGGCCTGCTACATGTCACCCCGCTAGAAGACAGGGGGGATTGGAGACTTGGACTTCTCAAACGGTGTAAAGGCGGGGCAATTCTTTATTTAATGGTTGGGTTGGGCAGCTACAGGGCCAGTGCTAGGTAGGTAGGTACTTACTAGCAGTGGGTATCCGTTCACTTGTGGCTGGAGCCCAGAGTACGGCGCCACAGAGTGCCTCTCTTTTATGTAGTAGGCATGCGGCAAGCTTCAAATGCTTGCCGTGACCTAAATAATACACAGACGAAACCCAACCTCTTAATACTACTCATGCCCTGGGAACAACCAACCCTCTACATTTAAGCTCAGCTAGTCTTGACGTTGATTGTTCGCCGCCAAGAACTCACCGAGGCGCAGCACAACCGTCTGGTGACGAAGCAGTCGCCCCAAGCTGTGAACTCCACTCACCTTGTCCATTGTGAGCTTCTTGGCTCCCCTCAACACCATCAACTGACAACTCCAGGAATTGCACAGACACGAACAGCTTTCGTGACCCGAAAACATAGCTCCATTCCCAGACATGGGCCTTAACAACCCTCTCCCGTCGTCTTTGGCGTGTAAGTCTTGTCGAATTATCTCACGAATGCGCTCCTCATGAGCTTCTCCGCAGAGGGCGCCACGAGACATGGCTGGCTGACACGCTACAGCGGAGTGCAAAAAGTGCGGCAAGATCCTCACCTCCTTCATCAATCCCCGCCAGGCTTTCGGACCCGAGAAAGTCATTCCCCCGGCCATTCTCGAAAACGCCCAAGGCCTCGCCATCATCACCGTCCTCAAGGCCGGCTTTCTCGGCTCCGGTCGCTTCGGCAGCGGTCTCGTCGTCGCCCGACTTCCCGACGGTTCCTGGAGCGCCCCCAGCGCCATTGCGACCGCCGGTGCTGGCTTTGGTGGCCAGATTGGGTTCGAGCTGACCGACTTTGTATTTATACTTAACGATTCCAACGCCGTCAGGTCATTTGCTCAGGCTGGCTCTCTGACCCTCGGTGGTAACGTCTCGCTGGCTGCGGGACCCGTTGGTCGCAACGCCGAAGCTGCCGGCGCAGCCTCGCTGAAGGGTGTCGCTGGTGTCTTCAGTTACTCCAAGACCAAAGGACTTTTTGCCGGCGTATCCCTCGAGGGATCCGCCATCATCGAGCGCCGCGATGCCAACGAAAAGATGTACAACCAGCGCTTCACCGCGCAGCAGCTGCTCACGGGCTCTGTGCGACCGCCTCCTCAAGCCGCTCCTCTTATGAACATCCTCAACTCGCGCGTCTTTAGCGGCATGCGTAATGGCGCCGCCGACGACGCCATGTACAACGATATTCCGGTATACGATGAGCAGCATGACGATGTTGTTTGGAACGGCCGACGAGGAAGCGCACTCGGCGAGGGTGTGCAGCGCGATCGCACGGGCTCATACGATGACAGCTATGGCGGCCCGGCACGCTCTAATACATGGCAAGACGACGTATACGACAGACAAGGCAGTTTCGGCGCGCCGTCCCGAGCCAACACCTTTGCTGCCCGTGGAGGAACCGACGACTACGTCTACCGGGACAACCCTGGCTTTGGCGCAGAGAAGAAGGCTGGCCCTGGGCGGCCCGCGGCTCCCAAACCCAACTTTGCAGCCAAGCAAGCGCTTCTCAGGAAGAATGAGGCTGTCGCCGTCTTCAACTTTGATGCGGACCAGCCGGGCGACCTGGGTTTCAAGAAGGGCGAGGTTATTACTATTGTGAAGCGAACCGACAGCGAAAACGACTGGTGGTAAGTATCCTTGACGAACGAACAATGACTCGCGCATACTGACATTCCTCAGGACTGGCCAGATTGGTACGAAGACGGGCATCTTCCCTAGCAACTATGTCAAAATGAAGGAGTAACTGCTGTCTTTACATTTGTTAAATACCCTGTAGGCAATTTTGGATTATAACTGAACAATGACCTTTTAAGCAACTAGCGTCTCCTCGACTTGCAGAACTACTAGGCAAAGCTCCGTTCCTGACGTGCGAACCTGCAACTACTTGAGTATGCATGCCTCATGCTCGGGCTCGGGCTGCGTACTGTGTGATCGGCTGTTTTGATTCATGCACTATTCTTTGGCTTCATGGTACGTAGGATCGATATCTGCCTGGGCAACTACCATATGATCGTAATCTTAGCACGACTCATGGCGGCTTGTGCTATAAGTTGCCATCAATGCATAAGGAGTATAACAGGATGCGTGGTACGGGTGTCACTCTCAGATATAATTCACTGTTCCATTCCCGGATGGGATGCTACTTATTATCTGTCCTGTTGGATGACACCCAGACAAGTGAACAGGAACAGGGGGTAGCTGCGCCTGTGGCCTCTAGGTTGGCAGGCTACCTATACAAAACTTCGCCCTCACTTTTAAGCCTCGCGCAAGACTTCAGTACCAGCACAACAGCATCTGTCGTCATGTCGTAGATTCGCTATGCCACTAGAACCTAATAAACTAATATAGTCGAAAGACTGTCGCTTGCTTTTATGTTGCTCACGCGCATATGTTCGTTCATAATGGCTGCAAAATGTCTTAGTCTCATGCCCGGAACCCCCCTTTGAACCTGAGAAAATCCTGAAGGCCACTCCCGGCGCTTGGCCTCTCTCATGCGCCCGATGTCACTGCCTGTGACCGTGAGATGTGTCGGCCATGCTGAGGGACCTTGCGCACCATGTGCCAGGTAGTCTCGATACGGGTGTCCTTCACTCTGATAATGTCAAAATCATTGGCAAGGTCTTTACCTTGGCCGATGCCGCGGTCAGCCTCGAGCATGCACCGGACAATCTCTCGATGCATGTTACGGGCTCGAGCAACGGGGCGGATAACCTTGAACTTGTTCCCGTTACGATGGGTGATGCGTGACTCTTGTCGGCTGCTCACGACGATTCCGATACCCTGCAGTTCGCCCCAAGTAAGGATGCATCGGGGCATGTTGTCCTTTTCAATGGTGCCCTGGTAGAATTGGACATCCTTGGTGTTGGTTGAGAGGTTTCGATCGAGTGCCTGGACATTTGAGATATTCAAGCCTCTGAACATCTGCTGGATGCCTGCCTCGTGGGCGGACCAGGTGGAGGATCGACCAAGAGTTCTGCTAGAGCCTGGTATTATGTTAGGCCGTCTCATATGACAATAGACTATGTTTACAACGGGCATCAACTTACATTTTATGATCCGAATCTGAGGTCTTGCCCGCATCCGTGGCAGCTCGGAGGTTGAAGCGTCACCCATGTAGACGCTCGCAGCAGGGCCAGTCCCAGAAGCATATTCGGTTGGAAGTGTTGACATATTGACGGTGTTGATTATGGAGTTATGGAGGTGAAAGAGCAGAATCTATGAAGTCAAATGGGCTTGTGCAGGAAGAGAGAGCTGGGTCGATGCTAGTTGGTAGTCGTTGTCGAGGTGAAAGATTTAGTAGAGGTTGCCCTCATGTTAAAGCGTGTGTAGATGGAAGGAACATCGACCGCGTGCAGATTCCGTTCTCACATTTTTCTCAGATCCAGCCACGTCGCTCCGATGCAAGAACTTTGTTGGCCTGCATGCAGTGCCGGAGATCAACCTACCTAGACTATCGGCCAGTGTCCAGAGTTCATCTCTTGTAGCTTGATCAACCAAAAGTCTTTGCGTTTTGTATGCACTTGGTCCATGTAGAATTTGGCCGAGACCCTTTCGTCACTGCCGTTGGCAAGATCCGCTTTGTATTGCTCAAACAATTTCGCCGTTACTAGGTTCAGTTCCCTCAGTGTTCCAGGGTCAGTGATGAGTACTTTCGGCTTAGGATTAGGAGTCAAGAGCGGCTTTTGCGCTGCAGGCTGGAAACTAAATTCTGAAGGCGGTGACTTTTCTGTCTGGCACTCTGCATCCCTTGAAGTGCACGGGTTGCCCTTGTATTGCGTAGAATTGGCCTTGGGTATTGCTCTAATGCCAACGGAGTCCTCATCAGTCACCTTTTTTGCTTGTTTTGAGCTCGACGGGCTAGCTATTGATGCACTGCCTCTCACCATAGGGTCCTGGTGTGAGTCATATTTCGAACGCGAGGTTTTGAAAGGAAGCTTCCGTGGTTGGGGCATCAAGGCCCGAAAATTATAGCTCGCTCGCAAGGACTTGTGGTCATCTCTGGCTGTAGAATAGAAATTGACAGCTGTTGCTTCGAGCCTCGGCGAGTCATGTTCGGTCACAAGGGAAGGGTCAGGAGCTGTACCAGGTGAACTGGAAGCAGTCGTCGTAGGTAGCACATGGCTGTGTTCGGGAGAAAATTCATTGGAGGCCAACGATCCTGCGCTAGAGTTGAAATAGTTCGTTGGCGGCTCCTCGCGGTCGAATGAATGCTTGAGAGGAGAGCCAACTCGAGGGCTATACATGTCAGTGCCCAAACCGGGGAACATGTTATAGGGATTTGATAGAGGCCTGAATACAGGCTCGGGGAACGGAACCGAAGGAACGTGATGGGGAAGGGACGATATTCTCTGTGGATACAAGAACTGGGAAGATGGCATCGGCTGAGACGAAACACTGGGGGTACATGGATGAGCGGCGCTCAACGATGCAGTACGTAATGAATCAGATGTGGTCAACCCTCGGGCATCATTGTGAGGAAAAGGAGGAAGAGGCATGATGGACGAAAGTCTTGGCCCGCTGGGGGGTTGCCAAAGCTTTGGCTGCTGCATTGCTAGAGGGGATAGCAGGGAGCTGGGTATGAGCTCATTGATATGTAAGCCCGACTTTTGAAGAAGACAAACGGCCACGCTGAAGTCCCTATTATCCTCGAACTCTGCAGTGACAGCTTGGATTTCGCCGGGTATCGCAATGCTCAATTGGTAGAGCTTCTTGTCGACGCTCACAACTTTGTTAGCGCCTGCTCCTCTTGTCAAATCGTCCATTCGAATTGAAACCTAGAGGGTTAGCTTCGAACAGGAGTGCATCGCTGGACGCGTACCACTTGCTCCATTCCTCTATGAACCAAGAAGATTAGGGTGCCAGTTTCTGCGTCGACCGGTCTCTCCCCTTCAATAGTCAATGTAAAGATGCTGTTTGGGGGCAAAGAGCTGTACGCCTTAGTAGAAATTGCATCTTGAATCTTCAATCGTCTGAGTGGACAGGACGAGACGGGAGTTGGTGGCCAGGGCATGATCGATAGAAGTACCGATGCAGCATGACTCTGTCAGTGAGCATGAAGACAGAAAATATTCAAGCATTTAGTTGGGCTGATGTGATGAGTAGGTACCTTGGTAAGGTAGGTCACATGCTCAGCTCTCGAAGGTGGGCAAGTACATCATGTTTGCACCTTCTTCTTACACTATACCCTGGTAGGTTTGCTTTGCCGATTGATTTAAAGCACAGCATGCGGCAAGAATGAACATAAAAGATTGTGAAAAAAATATTATGGAATGTTCTCACGAATAATCACTGGCCAATAGCATCTCGTTTCATATATTCGCGAAGTTTGTCAGAGCATAGGTAGTCTTTAGTATGAATCACGATTGGTTTGACAACAGTTTGATGTCAATCACGTGCCGATAAGCTATGACTTATCGTTGGATTTTCGACGCGCTGCGCGCCAACCCAACTAGAGACCCATACGCCACGACTGCCAACGTCAAATCCATGAGCAGAGCGATTATACAGCGATAGTCAAGCGATCTTCGAGAGCTTCGCAGTGATTGCATTGGGCCGAACACGTAACCAATGGGCACTTGTCCTTAGGTGATTCCCGTCATCGCGACTCTCGACGCGACGCCACTCGACGACCGGCCGAATTGCGACAGCGCACTTGACGTTAAATCTTCACCCCATTCCAGCCCGCCGACTTGAACTGTTGCGATCCGCCATCATGGCTCCCGTGCGCAATGAAATCCCCGCGCACTCCATCGACCGGACGCCCGAATACGAGGATTTCATGTCACGTCTTCGTGATTACCATACCAAACGAGGCACTACACTCGATCCCGAACCCAAGGTCGGCGCGACGCACCTAGACCTCCTGAAGGTCTTCAACCATATCGTCGCCAGTGGTGGGTACGACAAGGTCTCGGAAGAGAAGCTAGCCTGGCGTCGCATGGCCGCTGAGCTTGGCATATACTCCAATAACGAGGCCTCGACTGCGTTCTCTCTCAAGGAGAAGTTCTACAAGAATCTCGCTGCTTTTGAGATTAGCACTGTCCACGGGAAGGAGCCCCCTCCAAAAGATATTCTGGAGGATGTGACGGCCAAGGGCCACGGGCTGCTGACACGCACCCGGGAAAACTACCGTGGCAAACGGGAGAGCAACATTGGTGCGACAGACTCGGCGGCTTCAGGAGACGATGGTACACCAGCTCGAGAGCGACCCGTCCCGGATACTACTGCCAGTGCGCGTGCATCTCGAGGTTTGCGTGAAGCGCCGCCCCAACGTGTCATTTTCCAACCGGATACTGGCCCTTCCCGGACGACGAGGCACTCATCGGCTGCCCATCACACAAACCACACTAACTCGCCGGCTGCAAACCCTCCTCAGACTCCATCACATCACCCAAACATGCCTGTGCCGCAGCAACAACACAACTATCAAGGAAACCGTGGACCCTCAATTCTTCACCACCCTCCCAATCCCGAAGATACCTCCAACCTGGTCACCGCCTACCAACCTCGATTTCTTAAACCACTGCAGCTCCGAGCAGTAGCGACGCCCAGTAACGCGCCAAACGAGTTTCAAAAACCACGCCAGCTCCAGCGACTTGACGCTCGCCAGCCATTACAACCCGGCAGTAAGTAATCGAGTCCTGTACATGAACATATCTAACGCCCGCAGCTGGCTTTGATGGCCCGAACATCTACATGCGATGTCTTAACGCTCTACGATCTAACATCCCCGCGGAGCAAGCCTTCGCTCTCAACCACCTTGTCAAAATCTCGTTTGAGCGGGGCGACAAGTACAAATTCGACTCTTTCCCAGGCCTTGCGGAAGGGCTGGTAGAAAAGGCTCTAGAAGTCGGACGTATCTTCTATCACGTCGACTGGACCGTGTCTTGGGGCTCCACTGACCAAAGCGATATTGGAGTCCTTGATGGCAACTATGGCACTGAAGATATCCTTGAGCGGATTGAGAGTCTCATCGAGCGAGACATGCCCGACGTCCTCCAGACTGAGTCATATGCTGATGCCTTGGTTCTGATTACCGAAGCTGTTCTGACAATACGAAACATGGTTACTCTCCCGGAGAATGCTCACAACATGTCAGACTTTCATCCTCTTAAGGACCTAATCTGTATTGTCTTGCATCTACCAGCCAAGGACTCGCTCGTAGAACTGAAGCACCTCATACTGGATATAGCAGAGCAGGTGACACCGTTCATGGCTTTGGATTCCGACGATCCTCTTTACAGGACACTGCTTGCACAGATGACTTCTGAGGACCGAGGCACGATTCTCACATCGCTTCGAGCACTCGGCCGGATTTCAATGAATCTGGAAGCCACCAACAAGCTGGGTGGAGTCTCAGGACCGGTGCTTAAGCGAATCGCTAGTTGGCTGCTGCTCAACGATGACGAGCTCATCGATGCCTGTCTCGACTTTCTCTATCAGTACACGGCTGTTGTGCCCAATGTGGACAATTTGATGCGCTCTTTGACGTCGGAGAACCTTGTCGATCACCTCGCCCGGCTACTTGCCCACGGTGCGCGCAAGACACAGCGCGAATTTGTTCTTGCACCCGAGCAGCGGCTCCCTGCCCGTGACCAGATCGCCCCCATGCCCGACGACCTCTTGCAAGAGATGCTCAAGCTTGAGGAACCCGACCGCGTGCACCGCTGGGTCCGCTGCTTCTTCGAAGAGGATAACAACTCCTTTGTCACGCAGCTGGCCGCCTGGCAAGCGTACCAAAACGCCTTTGTCAGTCCTCTCAAAGCCATCGGGCAGCCGCTTATCACGCCCGCCGACTTCATTAGGAATAGCACGTCCGTATATAAGGATTCAAACGCACAGGTCCTTAGGGAGCCAGGTGATCCGCAGCAAAAGTTCATCATCCACGGAATTCGAGCGCGGCCCCGCCCTCTCAGCATCGACGGGAAAGAGTACGGCAGATGCCTCTGGGCGTCAAATCCTGACAAAAGGCTGGAAAAGTGCGGCCACTTCTACCTGCGGCCCGAGCAGATGTGGAACCACATTCTTACAGCGCATCTAGGCGAAGAGCGCAATGCCGAAGGCCAGTTTGATAATACCGAAAAAGAGTATACCTGCACCTGGGGCGAGTGCTCCCGGTTTGGAGAGCCGACAAAACTGCACCTCCAGGACTTTGCGAGGCACATCAACACCCACATCTCGGCGATGCTGCCCATCGAGTCGCAGGGTCGACGGCCGGAGCGGTCCTGGATCATCCCGGCAAAAACCATGACCGTGACCTACGAAGAAACCATGACAGTCAGGGATGAGCGGAACCCGAATCTGCCGCCTCAAGCGGCCGGCATCCCCCTAAGCGCCGCGCTGGTGCTGCGTAATATTGCTCGCAATGTGGTTAAGACGGAGGCAGAGGAAGAGCTGCTCAAGAAACAAGAAGAGGCGGGTGGGACCGGAGGTTGGAACGAGACCCTCTTTCGCCCCATTTTACCTCGACTGTTTGAGATTCTCGCCGAGAACAGGGCTTTGGTATGTCACTTGGATTTACTCGTGCGAGTGCGTCTGTGCTAACTGAACGGTAGAGCCCATATATTGCATCGTTGCTTGACCTGATTCTCATCAACAGTGATGGTCAAAGCCGTTGATACAACTACGAGCCGCTGCTTCACCGGTATAGGCAGGGATGGGCTGATTTCGCATGGAGGCGTATTGTGATATCTCGGAGGTCGACCGACAACCGACATGGTTTCGTCGAGGTTTGATTTGTTGGGTGGTAGTTGCCAGACAAATACCCTCTTCCTGCATTGCCCCGCGGTAAATCTCACAGGCCTTGTGTCCGGGGCAACGGAACTTGACGGAGACCGGACCGAGTAAATTAGCCATTTGTGCAGGAGGAGATGAGATGAAAGGTTTGTGGCGGCGTCCCCAAAGCGATGGTGTTGAGTTTTGTTTGTTTGTTCTTCTGGTTTTCAAAAGTCTGTTTCGCGCGGGCGGAATAGATGCCAACAAAGGATCAGCGTGGCTTTGCATTGTTTATTTATTGTCTGAATAGCCGTGTAATAACTCCACACGCATGGGCGTTTGGGCTGACTGGTGTTGGAGGAGGATAGTTATAAATGGCTCCAGATGAGGTTACTTAGTTCCGGCACGGGCAGTGGAACTACCTGACGCGGCCAACTGAAGGGCTAGATAGACGTTACTTTATCGAAATACTACGTGTACCTACTTCCTCAGGTCTACTTGGCGAATTGGCGCCTGACGAGTTTCGTTTCCATGCAGGGCATGTGTTAAGTAGGAAGGTTGGTGAAGCTGGGGCGCTTGCGTACCTCTCGACGCGATCCAGAAGATAAGAGCTCCGCCATCAGATTACCAACTCACGGTTTCACCGGCCCGGACGTCACAGGTTGCGGCCTCGGAGGCTGCACGGCGCCGGGCCGGTTCTTTGGCAGCTGGGTTTTGACCGGAGGTCGACCGAAACGGCGACCGGCGCGCGGCGATGCAGATATCAGATGCATGTGGCTGCTGATACCGGCGGCTCATTCTCGTGACACCGGCCACGATGCCAGCCAGGATCCGCTCGTACCCCGGACTCTTGGCCGTCTATCAACTTTATGATGGTCTAGGTTCGGGCCCGTGCCCTCCCTGCTACCCGCGCGCATCCTAGCTTGCTTGGGCCAACGATGGACGGTTTCTGCAGACATACTGGAACCCGCTCCGAGTCTAACAAGCCGATCTTGTTCAAGGTGAACCGGGCGATTGGTTGTCAAGGTCTCGAAAGGGTCTTGTGGAGAGGGACGTAGATTGCAACGAAGAGGTTGACAGGTCGCAGGGGTATTCCATGTCAATCCGTGCTCCACGAGGCCAAAAGACGTACCGTATCTTTTTCTTTCAGGATGATTCGATGAAGTATCAGACGATAACTTGCTGATCAACAGCGGGCTGAAAACTGCCAAAATGACTTGAGTTGTCAGGCACTCTTTGGAGTTGGGGACACTTTGCAACGGTGTGCTCTTAATTGGTCATCGGTCGGTATCGACAAACAGTCGTTGGTTGCCAGCCAACGACCCCTTTTTGGATGATCACTCGTTATCAGTGACAGTCGTCAGTTATCAGAGACTCGGACATTATGCCAACAATATTCGATTTGTCATACCCTACCGCCTGCCTGTTTCTGCAGCACAATCAGTTCTTAAAGGGCCACCAGACTGGTGACCTATCTCTTCGGTCATGAGGCAGGGATCTCCTTTCTGTCTGCGGTGGGGTTGGTTGACTCGACAATCCAGTTGTCACTGATACTAGCAACGTGATCTGTAGCTAGACGGCTGCATAAGGATCTTACACCGCACACCGTGGTGAAGAAGTAGTCAGTATCGAGATACGTATTAGTGAGTCTGCGAGCTGTTAGTAGCATGCAGTTAATTGGTGAACAATGGCGCAACGCTGGGTAGGCCTGGACGCTGGGCGCCAAGAGTAAAGGGCAAGGGAGGGCAATCGTGCTGCTCCTCGTGTCGGCCGTTGCCGCTGCCGTTGGGCAATGAGCGATGGCGGTCCGCGGGGAAGACAAAGCCACCGAGTCCACATGAGCGCGGCTGAGAGCAAAGTGCGGTCTCGGTGAAGGATCGGACTTGAGCGGCGAGTTCAACACTCCACGGTGTTGACTCAAATGCCTAGTCTAAGATCTGCCAGGATCATGGTGGCTGGCCAAGCTCTGTATTCAGGGATATACAGTACAAGATTGCGTGTCCGCGCCTCATCTCGGTCCTTGCTGGTTTGTAGGTAGTATTCGAACCGTTCCAGAGCCAGTCGAAACTCTGGAATTGGGTTTGATGGGCGGTGTCGGAGGGTGGTACTTGTAGACTTGAATCCTTCTGCCTAGAGAGATGGGGGCGAAGGGGGGACGGGAGGGGGGACACCACCAAATGTCGACGTCCCCCATCTATTTCAAAGGCATCCCGCCGAGCTACTGCAAGCCGCAACGGGGTATCACCAGTGACGAGGGGGATGGTGATGGCTGCTGGGCTGTTTGATGGCACCTCGTCAGTGAGCGTTGCAAACTGCGCATCTGCACTTTCGACAAGGCATCTGTAATTACCCAAGGCGGGCGTCTGCGTTTGTGCTTGCCTATGTCAAGTAGAGGTGCTCTCCAAGGCAATCGAGGAAATGGCTTGCTCCGGAATCCGAGAGATTAAAGGGCCGCTCCTGTCAAGAAGCGGAAACGCAGACCTCACGCTGTCTTGGTGTTGCTACTCCGTAGAGTAGCGGGAAGACGCAAGACAAATGCGCGCTGGCGGAGCACGAGTTGGGTGAGCGAGTGGACTTGCCGCGGTGGATACCCTGCCTTCATGTTAAGGTGGGGAGCTGTGGACGACAGCTAACTTTCCGTACATACCGAGGGAGCTACCCCTGTAGCCTCCCCGTAGCGCCCTATAATTTAGCGCTGTCTTCCCCGGTGCGTGCCTCGGGCCCGGACCACCTGCCCCTAGTCGACAGGGCTTTGAGGGCCCGCCATAGCTCTCCACAGAAAGGAATGGGGCGCCACGATGGGATGGATCGTCCCTGCAGTGGGTACCTTGGGGTCCAGACCATGATGACCGTGACGACGGCTACCGTCATCCCCGTGGGAATATACCCTTTCTTGAGGTCATGGCTCGCGTTGCAACGTAAGATGGTGGGCACTGACTACCCGTACTTCTGACAGCAATTGAGTCTCGGCCGACTCCTCGCGTCGAAAGGGCGCAACACAGGCTGCGTCTGCGCAATCCTAAACATTGCGGAGATGGGGGAGACACTGAAGAGGGAGGGAGGGAGGCTTGAGGAGCCGCATAACTAGCAGCCACCGCAGGTGTATGTCCGAACGTGGGCATCAGGAAGAAGTAACCAACCCGCGTTGCCATCCTGGCCACACCGCATGCTCTCCCAGAGATGAAGACAAGAAAAGCGATCCGGGCCGGGGTTGAAAGCATCTGGATGCATCTGCTTGGCGCTATTGATGAGTTCCCATCTTGGTTTCTGCAAAGGCATCATTTGATCGTAGAGCCTGAAGCCAGAGGGAGAAGAAAAAAACAAGGACTCCCACTTGGGCCGTGTTTGAGTTTGGGCTAATGGACGGGATCTAAACATAGAGACAGGAGAAAAACCAAGAATCAAGCTTCAGGGGAAAACACTGAATTCGTCCGACTAGAGTTGGAGTAACACATGACGCGACTTCACCGACACTCTCCGCCTCGTGGTCCAAGAGTTTGAAATATTCGTTGCTTCTTCCAAACCCCTTGTGCCTTGGACTGCCGCTGCGCAACGGTGCTGTCGGCCCCGGCACTCGATCTTGTGACCATAACAAATCTTCCTAACGTCGTGTTTGGGAGGGACACCCCCCGGCTCATGCGGCGTGGGATGCGTCCCCTTTTTTCGCGGAGCTTACGCATGCATGGCACAGCCCGCCGCCGACTCAGGTGTGTAATACCACGACACATTGTGTTGAGCTCACCGTCTTACACCGAAAATCGGTGAACCATCGTCCCCTTGCTTCGTGGAACGGCCCCCCCCCCCGCGGGGTCTGTCACCCAACAACCCGGCCACGACTTGTATAAAAAATGGCTGTCGTTTGGCAGTTCATGTCGAGATTTTCCCATCTCTTCATCTTACTTTG
>JADBHU010000762.1:0-17851 GCA_017140155.1 Fusarium devonianum
CCCCCCCCCTGAGATACAATCATGCTAGGGAGGATCGCTGGCCGTCCGTTGGCTCGACTGTCTGCTCGCAATTTAGGTAATCGACGTCTGCTGGCCAGCGCCAGCGCCATTGACTCGGTCCTCTTCCGTGACATGTTTGGTACAGAAGAAATACGCCAGGTGAGACGTATGATCGATTCTGAGACTACCAGCAAGATCATCAGCTGAACAGCCGCGTGACTTAGATTTTCAGTGATACGAGCTATATCAGACATTGTATCAACGTCGAAACTGCCCTTGCTCGGGCCCAGGCAAAGGCCAACGTGATCCCCGCAGACGCTGCAGAAGCAATCACTTCCCTGTCTGACCCTTTAAAACTCGACTATGACCGGCTAGCCAAGGAGACCGAGATTGTCGGCTATCCTATCCTGCCGCTGGTCAGGCAACTTTCCGCCATGTGTGGGGATGCAGGCAAATATCTCCACTGGGGAGCCACTACGCAGGATATCATGGACACGGCGTCCGTCATGCAGATGGACGCGGGCCTTTGCATCGTCGAGAGGAAGCTCAACTCGGTCATTGCTGTGCTGGCAAGGCTTTCGGCAGAGCACAGGGATGCGCCGATGGCCGGCCGGACTCACCTTCAACATGCTCTGCCCGTCACTTTCGGCTACAAGTGCGCTGTCTGGCTGAGCGGCCTGCAAAGAAGCAGAGAGCGCCTCAAGCAGCTTCGACCTCGCTGCTTGCTTGTGCAGTATGGCGGTGCCGCCGGTACACTAGCCTCGCTCGGGAGCGGCAGCGAGGGCCTAGTAGTGAGAAAGAACCTTGCCCACGAGACAGGGCTCCACGACCCCGCCATCACCTGGCACGTTGCCCGCGATGGTGTTGCCGAGATCATCAACACTCTTGCCGTCATCGGCGGTACCCTGGGCAAAGTTGCTCTTGATCTCATCTTGATGTCTTCCAACGAGCTTGGCGAAGTCATGGAGCCCTTTGTGCCTCACCGAGGTGCCTCGTCCACGATGCCCCAGAAGCGCAACCCCATCTCCAGCGAGCTGATGCTAGCTGCGTCCAAGATTCTGCGCGCCAACGCTGGCCTGGCATTGGAAGCCATGGTCGCAGATTTCGAGCGGGCGTCTGGTCCATGGCATCTGGAGTGGGTTGCTGTTCCTGAGAGCTTCGTCGTTGCTGTTGGGGCCCTGCACCAGGCCGAATTCGTCCTCTCTGGCCTGACTGTCGACAGAAAGAAACTACTACAGAACCTGGATTCTACAAACGGCCTCATCGTTGCCGAAGCTGTCATGATGGGATTGGCCCCACACACTGGCCGTCAGGAGGCGCATGACCTGGTTTACGAGGCGTGCAGGTCCGCTATCGAGAGTGGTACTTTATTTTATGATGTGCTGAAGAGCACACGTGCTGTTTCGAAAGTCTTATCGGACAAGGAGCTACAGTCTCTCTGTGACCCTCGGAATTATACAGGCGCGGCTTTGTTGATGGTAGATAACGTCCTGGCTTTAGAAAACAAGTAGTCCCTTTATTTCATATCAGAGACCTGAACAAGACTTGACGCGAATCACCATTCAATCTCCATGTAAAAGTGTCTATTTTGAACAGTAAACTGAAGTAACCCCAAGTAGATACAAAGACGCAGCTACGTCCTCGCTACCCCACCACACCTTGACTGCGAAGTGATGCAATATCGCCATCGCCAATACCCAAGACATCGCGGAGCACCTCATCCGTGTGCTCCCCCAAGGTTGGCGGTGGCGTGCGGATCGTGGGGTTTGATCTCGAGTATTTGACCGGAGGCGAGATGAGGTTGATTGGCCCACACTTGGGGTGTTGAACCTCGACAATCATGTTGCGTGCTCGTACTGAGTATCACAGATTAGTAAATAGAACTCCTAGCAGCGATAATTAGACTCTTCGAGCTTACCATGTGGGTGGTTGACAGTGTCGAGTAGGTCGTTGACCTTTGCGTACGGCAAGCCGCTGCCGTCGAATATCTCGAGCCATTCCTCGGTGTCTTTGGTCTTGGTGATATCTTCAATGCCCTTCTCGAGCCACCCACGGTGTTTTACACGACTCGTGTTGGTCGCAAATCGCTCATCGGTGGCCCATTCCGGTTTACCCAGGCCCTTGCATAACAAACCGAACAAACGGTCGTTGCCGCACCCGAAGAGGACGTCGCCGTTTCTGGTCTTGAATGCCCGATACGGAACCACGGATGCTAGTTCTGTTAACATCTCTTGCTATACTATGTATGCACCGCAGCTTTGGGACTCAACTTACGATGAGCGGTTCCCCACCTGCCCGTGTCCCGTTGGCCTGTAACCAAGACAGATTGGGCCATATTGGAGAGTGTTGCCACCTGGCAGTCGCTGAGACAAATGTCTAGCTGCTGCCCCTGGTTTGACTGAACTCGCTCAAACAGAGCAGAGAGAATGCTCGTGGTGGCATACATGCCAGTTGTCAAGTCGGTCACTGCGCAACCCACCTTGACTGGAGGACCATCTCGAGACCCTGTGATGTGCATCAGCCCCATCTCCCTGATAATTAGTTGTCAGCCAGATGTGTCTCTAAAATACAATGAATTTTGATATCAGCTCAAGGTTCGACATACGCTTCCACCATGACATCGTAACCGGCCCGGTCTGAGTACGGGCCAGATTGGCCATAGCCAGTGATACTAGCGTATATCAGCCTGGGATTGATCTTGCTCAGTGTGGTGTAATCCAGGCCGTATTTAGCCAATGAGCCAGGTAGATAGTTTTCCACAAACACATCGGAGCTCTCGACCAGCTGCCTGATCATGTCGGCCCCTCTTGTGTGCTTGAAAGACAAGCCGACAGACTTCTTATTCCTATTGACCTGTTACGCTCTGGTTAGTGAAATCCTTCGATACACGAGGGGCTCCATGTGACGACGAACTGAGAGAAAGTATGCGCTCTCGCCAAGCGAGTCAAAATCATCGTGACGAGGCGCGTATGGCGGGCCCCACGACCGAGTGTCATCGCCCCGGACAGGATGCTCGATTTTGATGACTTGGGCTCTGGGGGAAGCGCAGGCGGCCCTGTCAATACAGATTCTATGACAAAAGAGAGGGGTTGGAATTCAAGAACTAACCCGAGATCTCCCAACTGTTGTGTGCAATACGGCTGATGCGTCCCCGTGTGGTCAGCTGGCTACTTCACTTTTACAGGCAAAGATGTGTCGACATACCCCTGCCAGGACCCGAGACAGGTCCAAAACTCGAATTCCCTGCAGAGGCAACGCTCGGCCACTCCCACTGCTATTGCTTTGCGAAGCCATGAACCTCGAAATGGTCGCAGGTAACAGCGTCCGATGCGCCATTACGGCCTTGGTAACGGCCGCGAGGCGCGCTATTCTTCCCGAATGGGCTAATAACATGACTGCTATTATAGAGTGAATTCTTGGAGTCCTGGAGAAAATTACTTAATCAACATGTCAAGTTATTTCGTCAAAGGTTCTCAAGGAAATTATGAGAGCTGGTGGCCTTGAAGAGGCTCGAAATATTCTTAGTAAGGATCTTTCTTGCACGAGGATTCCCCAGGTGGGACGTCCCGCACGGGGACTCTCCACATGAGAACCCCACGGGGAAATGGTGGGTTCCCTGCTTAGCTCGAGCTCATAATCCGAGCTTCAATACCGAGTTCAAGGGTTCCTCAAACACTAAACCAAACGGGTCGACAACACAACCTAACCTCGGCTGTCTCTTCCTGCGAGTGGATTTTTGGGTATTTGTCAACCTCACACAAGCACAAAGCCTTTCCCCCGCCTGCAGCTTTTCTCTGACTCTGGCCAGACAGAAGCTCTGACCAATAATGACAAAAACCAGCTTCTCTACCTTTCGCAATGTGGTCGCTGGACGCCTCCGCTTGAGCGATCGCATGGGACGGGGTGTGAATCCCTCGGATCGCAGACCTCTGTGGGATGTGCCCATTGCCTCGGCGGCCGATCTCGAAGAGGCTGTGACTGCAGCCAAAGCCGCGTTTCCAGGCTGGTCTAGGATCTCATGGGCAGGCAGACAAGCGCGGCTGAGCCAGGCAAGGGTGGCTCTTGAAAGCCACAGGTCTGAGATGGCCAAGCTGTTGTCAATCGAGGGCGGCAAGCCCCCACAATTCGGAGATTTGGAAGTTCAGCATGCGCTCGACTTTCTCGATTTCTACTGTATGTCGTCGCTTCCATGTCCCAACAATAGCTTGTCTTGGCCATCCACAAGACCTGACCTAACGTTGCATGCTTGGTTTTTTAGCCACTCTGCCGCAGCCAGAGCCCGAGGTTGTTCAGGACAATGAGAATCTTCGCCTCACATTGACCCAGCAGCCAATTGGCGTTGCGGGAGCCATCTGCCCGTGGAACTACCCCCTCGTCCTTGCCGTGGGCAAGATTGCCCCAGCTGTTCTCTCTGGAAACTGCATAATTGTCAAGCCATCGCCCTTCACCCCATACAGCGTCATCAAGTTCGCCGAGATAGTCCGCGACCTGTTTCCTTCAGGGGTACTCCAGGCCCTCCACGGAGATGCCAGCCTTGGGCCGCTGATTTGTGAGCATCCAGGTATCCCAAAGATCAGCTTCACTGGGTCTACAGAAACGGGGAAGAAAATTATGGTGTCTGCTGCCAGGACGCTCAAGAACTTGACTCTCGAGCTGGGCGGCAATAACGCCAGCATAGTCTGCAAGGACGTCGATATCGACATGGTAGCCCCTCAAGTAGCGCTCGGCTCATTCTTCAACTCGGGCCAGCTGTGCGTCGCTAGCAAACGCGTCTTTGTCCATACAGACATCTATGATACCTTTCTGAACAAGATGGTAGAGACGGTCAAGTCGTGGAAAGTTGGTCCGCCAACTGCACAAGGGGTCATGCTCGGCCCTGTTCAGAACGAAATGCAGTACGATATTGTCCGGACGTTCCTCAAGGATGCCGCCGACAATGGCTACAAGTTTGCGCTGGGCGGGAATGATGGATTCGACGACTCGAGCTTTATTATTCCTCCGGCTATAATCGACAACCCGCCCGATCACTCACTTGTCGTCAGGGGAGAGGCCTTTGGTAGGTTGTTTCTGAACAAGTGAACGTATTGGTGACTACGCTGACAAGTCACCATTCGAAAGGTCCCGTTGTCCCAGTCCAATCGTGGTCGAACGAAGACGAACTTCTTGAGCGCGTCAACAACACTTGTACTGGCTTGGGAGGCGCTGTCTGGTCCGCCAACACTGAGCATGCGCATAGCATCGCTTCGCGCATTGAAGCCGGCAGCGTCTGGATCAACAGTTTCGAGAAGCCATTGCCCCAGGCATTTTTGGCAGGTCACAAGGAGTCGGGAGTTGGAGGTGAGTGGGGGAAACATGGCTTGCTGGCATATTGCCAACCCCAGATGATTCATTACTACAAGAATCCTGTGGGTGCAAGGTTGTAAGATAAGTAACTATGTAATTGGTCTATGCATAGCACTACTCTTGGAATTCAAGACTCCAAGTCTGAGAAAGGAGCCTCTTGTAACAGTTCACCAAGAAGCAGACATTTCTTGGCCCCTAACTCCTGCAGCATCCTTCCTCGGCCACTTCTATAGACTGAATCGTACTCTCCCAGGCCAAGTCGTTGAATCTCATTGTCCGGCCCCATTGCCAATGTCGTCGTTGGTTGAATCAGGCCATCGTCCTCCTGCTCGTGGGTGAACTGGAGTAAGAGAGCACTAACTCTATTGCCGAACTCGATATCTTTTGTCGAGAGAGCATGGTCGAAATTGTGCAGCAGGTACATGACGTCCAGCTCATGTGATGCCAGACCGCGATTCGTACCCGGAAATGGGTTTGCCTACCGCCAAAAAAAGCAAAATATTAGCTTGGAGCGTCGAAAATGTCAACTGTGATTAGGTGTAGCCCCCGTCCCTACCTGATGTATGTGATATGTTGAGACTCTAGTGTTTCCACTTGCAGTTAATTGAGCCCTCGTGCTCAGGATGGGTACGTAAAATCGAACATCAGAGGCCAGATGAAGCATGCCTCTGGCTTGTTTTGCTGGGTCGTCGAGGGCGTAAGCTTTCCATATAGCATCCATCTCTCCAGCAGTCAAGAGCTTTTGGCAAACTTGTAACGTTTTGCCGATCGCGTTTGGGCGTTCAAAATATCGCGATCTTAATACAGTACCCTTTGTAGATGTGAGCAGCTCAAACATACCAGTCTACCCCACCGAGGCCTCAATCGCTTTCACAACTTACATCGTCGCCCATATCGCCCATGAGAATATTCCTGCACCATGTATTCCTGATACCAAGCTCAGCTATGCTTGGATCGTTGAGAAATTGGCCATCAAGGCAAGGGCTCCAGTGATCGGAAATGGGCAGTAGCTGGACAATTCGCTCCGCGCTGAGAGCCTTGAGTCTTTCCATAACGTCGTGGCTCTCAGGTTTCGCAATATTCAGATGCCCAATTGTCTTTTGATACATGCTCTCATGCCACTTCATCGGTCGTGGTCGCCTTAGGGTTATGTCCCCTGACATCAAGAGGCAGCGGGAGAACAGGGCATCTTGGTGAGCCAAAAGCGTCGAGAGGCATACTACCATACGAGTAAATCAATAAACATTCAGATCCCCATGCGTAGTTGATGAGAAAGAAATGGTATTCACCGAGGCACATCACTTACTTGCCCCTGCCGACTCTCCGGCAGCCGTGACCGCTAGAGGGTCGCCCCCAAAGTCTTTGATATGGCGCTTGATATGTTGGTGTGTCAACTTCTTGTGCTGGCTGTCTGAACCCGGTATGCTACTTACCCATTCAAAGCCACAGACCAGATCTTTCAAGCCATAGTTTCCCGATAAGCCGTACTTGGCAGAAGCCAGGAAGCCAAAAACTCCCAGTCTGTAGCTATGAGAGAGCTTAGTCCTGAGGCTCAAAAAGATTACACTCATGGCTTATTACTTGATTGACACCCCAATCACAGGGCATCTTTCAATGACAGAGCGCTCCACGAGCCTCGTCATGTCTATAACGGCAAATCTTAGTGACGGGTACTCGATGATTGGTGGGCGCTCTCCCATCAGGGTTCTTACCATACTGTGGCCAGGCATTGCTACCAACCGAGAAGCCACCACTATTTCAAAACACCCTTTCAGTACTATTATCCACGATGGGTTGGCAGCATACATACCCATGGACCCTGCAAGCCATTAGTACTTTGTCGAGATCGTCAGCATCGGCTTTACATACCACACCACCACTGGTAATCTGCTCGTTGGCCTAAGTCCTATGGGGGTTGTAATGACCATATTAAGACATTCAAACTCAGAGTAAGTCAGCTGTGGTTCAGGCAATTTGACCTCTCCGGTGGAACGTAAATTGGCATGGAACCCTCCAGCCCCTTGCGGACAAGCTGGGCCATATTGACTGGCATCGAACGTGGCAGCAGTCAACAAAGGTCCGTTTCGAAGCACAGGGTCTGACCATCGTTCTGGAACATAGGCGTAGGGTATTCCACGGAATTGAATGACCGACTCTGATTCCGTTTGGGCTCCCCGCAACTTGCCGAGGGTCGGGTGATCCAAGTAAGGTATTGCTGTGCGTGTGCTAGTCATTGTGATAGCAGCTTGACGATCACCACTGTGGATTGCTTTGATGTTTTGAACAGCCAGGAGGATGATGCTTTTACAAACCAACTTTACAAGCCGATTCGCCACTTGAGCATTTGAAGATTATCGTTGCTGATCAGTATGACCATGAAAGTGCGTGGGGCTTTTGTGTGAAAAGAACAACTTCCCCACATGGTCCTGTGCCTGTCCCCGATTTGCGGGCCCGCTCTGCGAAGTTCGGCCATCCGATCTTGGCAACCGACTACGGAATTATAAATGCAAACCAGTGTTTTTCGTATCAGCTTGAACTTGTCCAATCCATCTCGGCCATCGCTATAGTCATGGCAACGGTCCGGATCACTCTTAGGTCAACCGTCCCTCGATCGACAGTCTGGCGCAGCACTCGTTCCTTTTCCAATTCCCCGCACCTTTTGCGTACCAACAAGGTCTGCCAGTCAGCGTCTGAAGCCCTGGAACATGTCCGGAAAGGATCAACCGTGCTTGTTGGCGGCTTTGGATTCTCTGGCGTCCCAAGCACCCTCATCAACGCCCTGAGAGATCGGCCGCAGGTGACAGACCTCGCAGTCGTGTCGAACAACGCGGGTATGCCAGGTGTTGGTCTAGGTACGTCGCATCGGGTGTGGCATAACAGCGACAAATGCGCACGGTGCTTTCGAGCCAGACGGGCAAAGCTCAAACTGACCTAACGACAGGCCAACTGCTCGAGACGAAGCAGATTAAACGAATGACGGCATCTTACATTGGCGAGAACAAGGTGTTTGAGAAGATGTATCTCACCGGTCAGTTGGAGCTTGAACTCACCCCACAGGGAACCATGGCGGAGAAGATCAGGAGTGGCGCGGCTGGTGTACCAGCTTTCTACACACCTGCAGGCATTGGCACCGTTGGTAAGTGTTTTCTGTTCTCTCTTTTGTTTAATCCCATCAATTTATCAGACCAACATCATTGTAGTTGAGTCCGGCGAGCTTCCAGTCAAGTTTAATCCAGACGGCACTGTCGCAGAATTGTCCCGAGCGAAGGAAACCCGAGTCTTTGGAGGCAAGCAATACATAATGGAGGAGGCCATCCTTGGTGATGTGGCACTCATCAAGGTCAACAAGGCGGACCGTCTCGGAAATTGTCAGTTTCGCCGCGCGCAGAACAACTTCAACGAAGCCATGGGTAAAAACGCTCAGTATACGGTTGTCGAAGCCGACGAGATTGTTGAAGTGGGTGATATTAGGCCCGAGGATATCCATTTGCAGGGCATATACGTGGACAAAGTTGTCCTGAGCACCGAAGCAAAGAAGATCGAGAAGCTTACTTACCAAAAGCCTGCCCAAGAGGAGGTCGCCAAACAAGGTACGTTGCAGAGTCTCCCCCTTCGGACAAACGATGTCTCTCTACTAAGTAGGTGCATCAGCTGGTGCGTCAGGAGATGCCATGGATAGACGAATGAGAATCATCAAGCGCGCCGCCAAAGAACTCAAGGACGGCATGTATGTCAACCTAGGCATTGGCATACCTCTGGCTGCACCGGCCTACGTGGCCGAGGGGGTTGAGGTTACCTTGCAGTCCGAGAATGGCATTCTGGGAATGGGGAGATATCCAGCACCTGGGGAGGAAGACCCTGATCTCATCAATGCTGGCAAGGAAACCGTCACCCTCGCCTCCGGTGCCTCGCTATTTGGGAGCCACGAGAGCTTTGCAATGGTTAGGGCCGGTAAGATCAACCTGACCATGCTAGGAGCATTGCAAGTTGCCAAGAACGGCGGTGAGTCATGACCCCGAATCTGGCTTCAGTCGTCTTCTTCTGCTTACTTTATTCAGACCTCGCCAACTTCATGCTGCCTGGAAAGGTGAAGGGTATCGGCGGAGCTATGGACCTCGTTGCCAATCCCGAAAAGACCAAAGTAGTCGTCACCATGGTAAGCCACAGCTTCAAACCCTCCTCCATCTTGCTTGCTGGGGGGTGAGGGGGGATCCATTGACTAACCTGGTCCAAGGACCATGTCGACAAGAAAGGCAATCCCAAGATTCTCAACAGTAAGACCAGCTTAGACAGGCGGAGAGAGCTTCTGTTTGTTGCTGACCTCTGATATAGACTGCACCTTCCCTCTTACTGGCAGGCAATGTGTTTCCAGAATCATTACAGAGTTGGCAGTATTTGATATCACGCCGAAGGGGTTGGAGCTGATAGAGATCGCCGATGGTGTGTCGATAGAGGGCTTGAAGGCAAAGACAGAGGCAGACTTTGAAGTTTCACCAGACCTTGAACCATACCAGATATCATAGTTTTTAGGTATTTGTCCAGGTTGAATAAAGGTTACGGGATTTACAACATGTCGAATATGGGACATAAGTACGAGATGAAACGTAAGACTGTATAGAAGCATATCTTGAATATAAAACAACCAAGCTTTGTATTGAATACAAGTTCCATTATAAATCAATGAGTGTGTACCTACTTTAACAGCGGTTTGGATCAGATCTATATCTACTTGGCGGACTATTTTCAATCTTGACCACCTCGCAGTTGAAACTGCTGTATACCTCTTCTCCACAATGCATAGTTGGTTGGCTCACTAGAGGCCCCACGTAAAACAAAAGTCATCGCTCATCCCCACATGGTATGGTTCGGCAGGCTCGGCCTCAATTCGCGGCTGACATAAACAGAGCAATGAGAGCAGCTAACTTATCTTGGTAGCTTGACTCAAGACAGCTCCGCAGACAAAACACATCATTCTTGCCAACACTACCTGAATCTCACTACGATCCACGATCAAGATTGGCTGCTTCTCTGTCCATTTGCTGTGCAGGTCTCGCTCAAACAACCATGGCCAACTACAAAGATCTTCGCGTGTCCATCATTGGCGCAGGTAAAGCTAGTCCAAACCAAATATGGAGCATTCGGCGACCGCAGCCTTGTTGGTTGGCTTGTTGCTAATATGCATACTTTCTAGGTATGGGTGGGCTTACCGCCGCGGTCGCATTCGCCAGGAAGGGTTTCAAGCAAGTCCACGTCTATGAGAACGCGCCCGCCCTGGGCTTTGTAGGTGCAGGTATCCAGATCGCGCCCAACCTGATCCGTGTGCTCGATGGGCTGGGCATCTGGCAAGGCTCAGTCGTCCAACGGGAGGCTACCGCCGTCAAAGAGCTGCGCGTCATTGACGGTCTTTTGGATCGGGAATTAGCCCGCGTATCCATGGCTGACATTGGCCCCAAATATGGCTATCCGCATTATGCCGGTCATCGTGCTTCGCTTGCCACTGTCCTCTACGACGCCGCCAAGTCCGAACCTAATGTCCACTTCCACTTCAACCAGACGCTGCAGAGCATACAATCCTATGAGCCTGGTAACACCACGTTTGTGGTAAGAGACAGTGCGGATGTCGAGCAGACAGTCGAGACCGACATCTTGATCGGTGCGGATGGCATCAAGTCTGCAGTCCGAGAGTCGATGCTGAGCAGTCTGGGCCTCAAAGCCGAGGTTGAGGAGACCGGCACCGCGGCCTACCGCATCATCCTTGAACGGAAACAGATGGAGTCATATCCTGAGCTACTAGCGCTGGTTGATAGTGATACGGTTCGCCGTTGGATAGGACCAGGGCGGCACCTGATCGCATATCCCATTCACAATCATACCCTGTACAACATTGCCAGCGCCCAGCCAGATGTGAATTTTGCCGGATCCATCGACTCAACCTGGACGAACCAGGCCGACAAGGAAGCCATGAAGAAGGTCTATGCTGACTTTTGCCCCGTGGTGCAGAAGCTCCTAGACCTTGTCCCCAAAGGCGACGTCGTCGAATGGCGGTTGCGAAGCCACAAGCCTCTGGAGACATGGACTCGAGGTGGCGTGGCATTGCTGGGCGATGCCTGCCATCCGACCCTACCCCATCTGTCCCAAGGAGCCGCCATGGCAATTGAGGACGGCGCAATTCTCGCCGAGGTGGTTTCCATGGTCCCCAACGGTGGAGTAGACCGCAGGGACATAGCCCAGACACTAAAGGTGTATGAGCTTCTCCGCAAGGACCGCACCTCTACCCTCGTTGACCTCGCTGCTTTGTCTGCACAAACACTACATCTGGACGAGGGCAAGGCCAAGGAGCAGCGAGATGGAGAGTTCGAGGCGGCTATGAAATCGGGAAAGCCGCTTCCTGACAAGTGGGCCAGCCCCGAGGTCCAGCAGATGATATTCACGTACGACGGGTTGAGCGAGGCACGAAGCAGATTCAGAGAAGTCTACGCACATCTGCAGCAGGGCGGTGTAAGAAATGGGGCTTCCAAGATATAAAGACTTGTACAGACGCAATTGACTACAATACACAGAGCAGTTTAATTTTAGATATTGACACTTGCATTGTAATTGCCCTGTTTTTCCAAGTATAGGTGGGCAAGTTGAGGCGACTGCTAACTCCGAAATGGAGTGCTATGCTGCGATTCCCCGCCGGACCTGGTCGACAAGAATGTGACTGAAACGCTTCACTTACACAGCTGTGACTAGATATTCCATCCTCAAGAACAAGCGTAATAGTCACTATTCCGAGGTAGTTCTCATAGTTTTGCCATAGAAAGCTATCCGCGAATGAGTCATAATTTATAACTATGGATTGCAAGTAGAAAGTTACCATTATACCATGACTAGCAGATTTATATCGGAACTGGTATTCTACATAAGCTCGAAATCAGAGAAAATAGCCGTCATTTCTTTAGGCAGCGCCTTGCCTTTAGTAAATGTCATTCTCCCACTCACATTTCTTACACTGCCTCCTTGTCCCCCCAGCTTTCACATGCCTCGTAGTAAAATAGAGAGCCCCACAAACAAACGCCCCACCCCCTCATTTTATAAGTTACATAGACTAACGTTGGAACTTGATCTAGCCGAGCCCCACGCGGCAACTATTAACCCCACCGGCAGGCAGGCATTAACTATTGGGTGCAGCTGTACGTACCTATTAAGTGTTATTATATTATGATTTAGGTACAGTCAATTATAATACATCAGAGAAGCACCATATCTCTTCACCACATACTTGGGTCAAGCATCAATACTCCATTCTCATTTAATTAATCAACTTATCAAAACTACACAATGGTCAACTTGGCGCCGCCCCAGGCGGATCGGGTAGCTCTCCAGCTTGAAGATGATCCTCACCACGCCGCCATTGAAAATAATCCGCCTACTCAACCCAAAGTAGGCGCGCGCGCATGGATGGCGATATTCGTACGTGGACTCAAGCCCCCCATCAAACTTTCAAGACACTGATAAACTAACCATCCTCTCAAAGTCTATGGCTTTATCGTTTGGTCCGGCTGTTGGACTCCCCTTTGTGTCAGTCGCCAGCATCGTCGAGCAGATTACTCGAGATCTTGGTGATCAAAGCATGCTTCCCTGGGTAGTAGGAGCCTGGTCAGTCGCTACGGCGTGCTCTTTCTCTCTTGGAGGTCCGTTCAGTGATCTTTTTGGTCGTCGAAACATCGTCCTTTCCGGCCAAGCAATTGTCCTCATTGGCAATATCGTGGGAGGCACCGCTCAACACACTTCGAGCTTGGTTGCAGCTGAGACTCTGATTGGCTTCGGTACTGGCTTTGTCTTTGTCTCGTATGCTGCTGTTCCTGAGATGCTTCCAAACAAGTGGCGGTCTCTTGGGTTGGGTATTCTTGAGGGAGGGATTGCGATTCCTTGGTAGGTGTGGATAAACGTCCGAATTCCTCACAAGCTTTGCTGACGGGGCCACCTCCCAGGACGGTGATATCTGTTGTTCTCTCCCAAGCTCTGTACAAGTACGCCACCTGGAGATGGTTGTTCTACATGGGCATCATCGTGGGGGCGGTTGCTTTCGTTGGTACCACCCTCTTCTACTGGCCCACGACACACCCCCGGGGAGACTTCGAAAAGACGCGGTGGATGCAGTTCCGAGAAGTCGACTTTGTAGGCCTGGGCCTTTTTATTGCTGGCCTGGCTACGTTTCTGCTTGGTCTGACCTGGGGCGGCAGTCACGAGCACCCCTGGAAAAGTGCTGGAACAATCACACCCATTGTGCTCGGCTTTACGGTTATTGTTGCTGCATTTGGCTACGATTTCTACTGGGCCAAAGCCCCCATGTTCCCTTTCGAGCTGTTCGCCATCGTCAGAGGCTATCTCCTTATCCTTGTTGTGTTATTCATTGCGGGAATGAACTATCATGCTCTGGCTTCTCTGCTTCCTCAGGGCTCACTTTATATGTTTACGACGGACGGTATCCAGATCGGCGTCTTGTCGCTCCCAAACACCACCATGCAAGGCATCGCTGGCTGTCTGATCCCTCTTTTCTCGCACAAGATCGGCCACGTCAAGTGGCAGTTTGTGGCTGGCACAGTGTTCCAGGCTGTTTTTATTGCCGCATGCGCTGCAACCGTCAACCCGAACCACAAGCTGGCTTGGGCATTTGTACCAGCCTTTGGGGTCCCGATGTTTGTTCTGATCACGACTCTGGGGTACGCCATCGCCAGCTTGCACGTGCCCCATTCACGCTTGGGTGTGGCTATGGGCCTGGTCGGAACTTTTCGATCGACTGGCGGTGCTGTTGGAAACGCCATCTTCAACACCATCTTTACGGACAAGTTTAGAACTTATTCTGGAGACGAGATCAGCCGTGCCGCCCTCAGCAACGGACTCAATGCCTCGGATTTGGGGGCCATTATCCCGGGAACCATCCAATACAATCTTGGCGTCCACAATGCGCTCTCTGGCATCCCGAACATGACTCCAGCCCTCGAGAAAATCCTTCGCGCAGCTGTCCGGACTGCTTATGGACGAGCGTTCCAGTTCTTGTTTTACATTACCATCCCTTTCAGTGTCATTTCTGTCATTTGTGCCCTGTTTGTCGAGGATCCCACCGCTTTCATGACAAATCATGTTCAGTCAGCCATGGTCGGTAGGAGTCAAGACCCCGTACTGACCGCGATTACACCAAATGCAAATGCGGATGATAAACCTTCTATAAGTTGCGATGAGAAGGGCAATGGCGTTGCAGCTCAAGGGGTAAACACGCCATAAGAGTTTCTGGTCGTGGAGGAGACCAGGGCCATACAGCGCATGAGCCACGAATAGACTAGGACTCGGTGCGTCTTGCCTATGACCAAGACAGACTGAGTCATATTGGTCACCGTAGCAACCTGGCAGAAGAGGCCCAAAGACATCAAGGATATTAGGATATTGCAGAGGACGATGGCTCTGATACATGTTGCGCAGTACTTTGAAGTGCATCAGATAGAAGCGGGCATTATGAGACCATTGTGATGCTCTCTCAAGCCTATAGAAAACATGAAGATATTACCGGGATATCCGCAACTACTATAGCTTTCTTATATCTCGCGGGTAACATCTAGGCCAAAGGCTCCGAACAGACAAGTCTTTTATCGACAGGGGTGTTGGATACTTCCTCCCATCAAGTGAATAAACATATACATAAGACTCCAAAATGGCGGTCTGCATTAGGTTACTTCATGCTCCACTCGAGGATCTTTTTGACCTCCAAAACAGGCGTGTCAAGACTAGGTCTGCCAGTTCGAGGCTCATAGAGCTGCCACGGGGTCATATTCATCAAGGCGTCAGCAGCAAGCGTGGGGATGTCTAGATCGTCCGTACCGAAGTCACGGTAGACTCCATCCATTCCGCCAGCTTTCAGTGCCATTGAATGACATAAAGCAAGGGAAACCTTTAGGTACACTGGATCAAAAGCCCGCCACCTAATTTCGACACTATCTTTTCACAGGGCTACTACTGCTCGAAAACAACTCGCTACCCTACAGCAAGGTCTCATCCTGCCGTTTCAACCGTAAGAACCCCCCCTTGTCGGTCGCCTCATGACTTGATCAAGCATCACACTTATCCATACTTTTTGTGTCTTGTTCATTTGCTTGGCAGTTGGCTTCACCGATAGTAACCGGCGACATCCATCTAACATGGCAAAGTTACCGTTAGTCACGGGTGACTGGAGGTCTCAATTCAAATATACGAGGCGCATAGAAGCGGAGGAACTGCTTATGTGTAACATTTGCAGGATTGAGATATCTTACATGCATAAGGGAATCCTGCTGCGCCTACGAAAGGGTTAGTGCAGCATGGGCTGTGCTTACTATGCGCCCCATTGCGGTATATGATCAACCAATCTTCAGCCTCACTAGCGCTAACATTCCCTAGAATAGACGTAAGCATGATTCAGATTTCCAGACCTAGAAGGAAGCGACTTTTAGATGTTAATAGCTTACTATGCGTAGACTAAATTATTTCTAATAATAGACAACTAGTAGTAGCTTAGAGAACATTATATATAAATATCCTGTCAAAGTCGTTCAATGTATGCGTTCTATCCACAGACATATCGCCAAAATATCATCTCCAATCACCTAATACTTCCATTTTCCCTTGTCATTTTCTCTGCTTGAGTTAGCTGCAAGAAGTAGCCTTCAACGAAATGCACTTTACGCCCCAGACCACCCTCGGTCTTTTAGCAGTGCTTTGTGCTCTTGTTCAGAAAACTGGCGCTGCTAGGCAACCCAAAGCGATATGGCAAACACAGTGCTGGGATGTCAAGACCACCATGGCCAATGCGCAGGACTGCTCTGGCGCTCTCGATCTCCTCGAAGACATGTCGGAAAACGGCGGAGTCCAGAATGGGCCATATGATGGCTGCAAGAAAATCGTTCGGAACGGCGATTGTGTTATTGAAGTTTGCAACCAGCGGCCCTGCGGGACAAGCTTATCTCTAGGCGCAATCCTTACCGCAGCCCAGATTCAGCACTCCATTTGCAGGACTGGTGATGGCGCCACTGGCGGCATCACCGCCTTAGAGGGCTTTGAGCAATGGGGGCAAGAGCATACTTATGCCGAGGTTCACCTTGCGACGTCGTTTTTGACGAAGCAAAACGATCCCCATAACAAAGCTACGACTCGTAGTGTGCGACGTAGATCGGTCGTCAGTGCCGTTAAACCAAGGTCTCAACCCACAGCCGAGCGGTATGCAAAGAATAACAATGTCGAGGAAAAGAGACCTCTCGCTCGGAGAGATGAGGAGTGGGTCAGAAACACTCAATCTGTGGTAAGGGAGCAGTGGGCGAACTGGGATTTAGCAACTGATGGGGACTTGACAAGGCAACACCAATGTAAATACAAGATCTTCCGAGAGCCATGGGCTTCTCTCCATCTACTACTCCTGTTCTGACCTTTCTAGCTACCCTAATTGGCCGGCCACACGCCGATTGGATCAGCAACTTGGGTCACACCACTACACGACGGTCAGCCATAGGTCGCGCCAGTGACTCTGAAGGACACACGTGGACGCTTACCTTTCACTCCGCACTGGGCAGTAACCTCAACAGCAGCCGATTATCGACTCCTTTTTCACTCTACGTAGTCGCATCGGACGTGATCATCTCGGGCCCCCAAACATCATGACGGCTTCGGTGGTAAACGAGAGCTCCGGCAACACGATAGGCCACTTGACGCTCGTGATGGTTGGGGAGATCCCTGAATTCAACACGCAGATTGAGATGCCTAACTTGAGGGGTGTCGTGATACAGTTCACTGGCTCTGTGATCTAATTTCTGGGGATTAGACACGGGAAGAATGCTACCGAGGACCGTTGGAGGATTATTGAATTGCTGGATCGAGACTGTGAATGGTCTTGCTTGACTTTCATTTGGATATGCCTATACTTATTTTAATAAACTAGGGATAATATTTATCAAATAACATAGTTATTGAAATCTTAAAACTTTAATCATTGCTGTTAATTTCCCTGTCAAATTGGATTAGATACCATCCTACCGACTCACAACCGGCGATATTTGATATTGCAGCTTATCTGCGTTGATGCTTGCTATCGGAAAAATCTACTCGCTTGGCTGGCCAGCATATCCTTCTCATTAATTTCGACCTTTCTGTCACACGGCAACCACCGAGTCCTTGTCCATGCAAACCAGGTGCTTTGCTCGTCTCTATATCAGCGTTTTTTCTCACCTTTTCACGTGGCTATATCCCTAAAGGTAGAGAAATATACGTGAGCCCTACGGGTGGCTGAGCCCTTATTATTTTGACCTACCATACCCTGGACAATAGCTTTGCTCAGCGCGCGATAAGACGCAGTCAGTCCATACGATCGCAGCCTCGATTACTCTTCTCGAGGGCGTCAATGTGAGGATCACAAGGCCTGTGTATCGGTATCTAGGAGAGGCGGTGGGAGTGTTATAGGGAGTATTATAGGGAGCGGTGCAGGGTAAGCCGTCCTTCGCCT
>JADBHU010000764.1:0-24504 GCA_017140155.1 Fusarium devonianum
GTACTATGCCAGTGTACAGTAGTAAGGTAGTCTAGTATGTAAGTTGACGGGGGGGTTGGCGGGCGGGAAGCAGGAACCCGGCCACGCAGTCAAAATACTTGGCCAGAACAACCTTGCAGTTGACAAAGGTGAGAGAGTGCTGTACAAACTTCCGTATCAATGGGTTGCAAGACGAAGGCAACGGGGGGAAAAGGCTGGGGATCAAATGTGCGGGCAAATGAGGGATAAGAGGCACAGCGCAGATAGTGTTGTAAGTACAGCAGGCTCAGGCCTACAGGCGACCGGACCAGCTAAAAGCAAGCGGGAAGAGGCCTGCAAGTGTGCAAGGGGGGCCAGATACAACAGGGTGGAGAGGCCTGGCTGTTGGTAATTGCAGCGTGTGGACGCTGGCCTGGGGCGACAGAAAAGCAAGCGAGCGTCTGTGAGCGATCGAAGCGGAAGGGAACAAGGAACGATGAGGAAGACAAAACGGCACATGGGAGAGGCCTCGACATCGAAAGTGATGAATGAGGCGGCCCACCTCGAGGCATTTCATTTAAGTATTTAGACTGTTATCTCCTGCGGGGTCGCTACCGTATATTCCATTTCCATTGCTTGTTGAGGTGCTAATTTACAGTTACGAATTCACGATGCAACTCTGCTGCTGTCTGCCGCGAGATTTGGGTTGAACCGTTGTCGAGGATGCAAGCCTTTCGCAGAGGTGGTAGAAGTCTGACGGTACAACTACTAACGTTAAACAGGTCCGTACAGTATACGCATGGATCAGCGCGATGCAGAGCAAAACATGTGCTTGAAAGAGAAGACTCTTATCAAGCTCTTGTGTAATTGCTGGGGTTTGGGCGCTTCCTTTGGAGATCCGCTCCGTTGTGCCAGGGTCCTAGCTAGGTCTCATCAATGATCACTCTCTGCCCTATGATGGGCCCCCACAATGACGATGCCGTGCCCGATGATCAAAGATATCTACCAAGTTACGCATCGACTCGGGACTTTCGATATCATCCTCGGGGATGGAACCTTGGGGTCGCATCATTCGACCAAGGGATAGAGGCCTTGCCCTCAGCTGAAACGACTACTGCACCCTGCTATCCAACTTTTCATGTACGTACGTAGTAGCTATACGAACTGCCATATCCCAGGTTCCAAGCGAAACTGGTTTATCCCTACGTAGGTCCTTTGCGTGCGCCGTACCTCGCCTGCGCCGCACTCTACGACCCAGGTAAAGACGGGCTGTTAATTTTAGCTAGGCCGTTCACTGGACGCTTGATTTGCAGGGCTTTGCTTTGGAACCCACACCGACGCCATTTCATTTTGACTCCATCATCATCCTTGGTTGATGCGGGACAAGGAATCCCTGTTGAGGGAATTGTGCAATACATATCATTAATGCTCAGGTTAATTATGCTTGCAAATAAAGTTGCCCTGAGCTGAGGTCAAGCTGCGTAAGAAAAGTAGTCGTTTGGTTGATTATGACGTCCATCGCCTAGATCTAGGTGCACCGAAGCACCTGTTTCTAGAACCTGGTCATGCATCATGGATCGACAAGGGACCTGCCTCCAATCGTCCAAATTTGGACATCACCGCCTCTCAGAACGGTCTCGGGATGCAGTTTCACACGTCAGTCATCGCCCCTCTTACATCTCATCTGCCAATACAAATCGCCGCTGTGTCTCGACGTTGAAGTCGTCGACCTCACCAGCTCAGCTTAAACACGGGTTCATGGCACGCCACAGCCAGTCCCGAGCCGCAAGAGCAGTCATTCGACCAGAATCCCTGCAGATCGACGTTTCATGTCTCTCTTTCATGGTTTCTCGCCTTCTAGGTAAAGATCTAGTCAGAGTAAATCGCCGTGTCTATCAGTTAGTCCCAGTCAGTTGGTCAAGTGGGGCCATATTCGAGTTGCTGCTGAGGTAGCTAGTGCTTCCCTTCGAGAGTTGTAGAATTGAACCGACTAGACAAGGCTCAGAGAATAAATACTGGGGGCTCAAATACTGTATTGACAAGACATCTTAGTGGAATCTCGGCTCACAGGTTGGTTTCTAGATTCTGGTGATTGGATATGGGTGTGATATTCGACGGGCGGTCTTCGTATGTATGAGGTATCTGGTGTTCAGCCACGCCTGGCTGCGTAGCCCAACGAAAGAACGGCCAAACACACGCTTATTGACTAGAATGAATGTCTGGTGGCCCTAAAATGATGCCTTATTTTTAGGCGATGATGACGATACGAGCGACAATGTTGTAGGTTCATCCTAGAGTCCAACTCTCCTTCTCCCATGCAGTAGGCCATTGAACTTTAAACAATAAGATTGACAGAAATCGATATCCGTCATACTGTCTTCAACATTAGATAACAGTACCTTACGCAGATTCCATCCGAGAAAATACTTCGTCGGTGGTATTGAGTCCAATGTGCGCCTGGCAGTAAGTCTCGACTGTTAAGACGCCATGTAACTTCTTTGCTACCTTACCTACCTTAGGTACTTAGTAGTAGTTCTTGGGTGATGCTTTAACGTACCCACTCAGGTAGGTCGCACCCAGCCAATCCGGGGTAAAACGATAATGCGATCCCGCCGATAAGCCACCCTCCATGGACCCAAGCTTTGCTTATCACTCCAAAATTTGATCCTCATATCCGTCACTATCAAACAGACACGACAACTCCCTAACCCACCCCATCAACTACGTTCGAAACCCCCCAAAATCTTCACAATGGATATGTGCGTCTTCAGTTCTTGCACCAGCCGCTCGCTTCGCACACTACGTTACTGACAAGGCCGTCCTCAACAGGTTAACCACCGCCGAGCAGCGCACCCTCGAGCAGCGCATGCAGAAGCGCCAGGTCAAGGAGTTTATGGGTGTACGTTCACCTCCGGTGTCGAAACTGGCGCAGATAATAAATTATCGTTGCTAACGCATTGGCTTTGATAGGCTTTCGGCGGTCTCGTTGAGCACTGCTTCATCTCCTGCGTCGACGACTTCACCTCCAAGGCCATCTCCACCCGAGAGAGCGGCTGCATCAACCGCTGCGTCCAGAAGTGGATGGCCTCGCAGCAGCGCGTCAGCGATCGCTTCCAGGAGCACAACGCCCAGCTCACAGCTCAGATGAACAAATAAACGCGGTGCCGACAGTTCAAGGATGGACGGGGAGACGTGGGCCAGCACGTGTACGACTATGGAGTAAGAAAAGACGCGAAGGCTCCGCTGGGGCGTCAAACGTCTTTGGTGTGCAATGTTTCCATACTACCATGAGGGCGGCGTTGTCGTCGAGAGAGCGATGAGCCAACACGTGGCGAGTCTTTGTAGCATCAAGGCTGTACTTGGTTTTGTATATTATCATGGTTATAGAAAGGGGGGTGATCGGGTTTTAGGCTCTATGCTGTCGGGAATATACAGTCCCGTTTCATCTCACTGCTCTCGATTGTGTCACAGTCTGCGGTCAAGCAAATTGTTGCAACAGCCAGAATTAAAAGACGACATCATAAAGAAACCACTCTATGCTGCTACCAGAACGCTCGTCTCATCTTTTCAAGTAGTGGACAAATAGTATTCTCTTGTCTTTCCACAATGCATATGGCCCATTTCCAACGCCCTTGACCTGTGATACTAATTTACATCGCCATGAACAGTCGTTCTCCTATCTTCCTCTAGTCCCCATCATCTACGGTCAATTCTCAGCATCTTCGCTCAGCACATCTCGGATTGCATCCAGCTGGGCCACTGCCTTTTCCTCCAAGACACTGTCGTATGCCGCGCTGACAGGCTTCATGCCACGCCAATCAACCTCGCGCTGACCCAGGGGCATGAGTCGTTCTTTCAACAGCGTCTTGGTGCTGAGCCAGAAGAGGACGTTTTCCGCCAAGGTCGCAGAATCCCACTCGACTTCGGGGATATCCCGACTGTTATTCACCCTGAGAGCAGCAAGGACGCGCGTGAGAAGCGCCAGCGAGTGTACTTCCGAGATGGCTACTAACGTGAGATAGTGCGGCGACGCTCGGGATTGAGTGCGACTCGCCCCAGGCGCCTCGAAACGGTCAACGCTCGACTCGAGCAGGTGAGGGAACTGGTTTAACACATAAGTCACTTCCGGCGCAACTGTGCCGCCAAGGGCCGTCAACAGATTCAGCATCAAAGGAAGCAGTCCTTTGGCCCAGATACCGTAGCAGCGTTGTACCACTGGGTTATCTGAATAAGGGGAAACATTGGACTTGAGCAGGAATTTGGTCAGGTTGGCTGACAAGATGTTGCTCAAGATGCCGTCGCAAGCCATTTGCTCGGCAATCAGAGGCAGTGTGGAAAGCTCCAGCAGGAAGAGCATGCTCAGCTCGCCGTAAATGGGATCGCCTTGGTCCGCCAATCTGTCCGCCCACGAATAGAGTGATGTGGCGGCATGGAGGGCTTGATGCTCGGCCATGATGTTGAGGACTTGTGTTTGCGACTGGTCCATGTTCGGCAGACTTAAGCACGCTTGCAGGATTGCTGTCAGCAGGACAAGGTCCTCGGGTGATACTGTGGTTTGGTTGTCATGTATCAGGCTGACTAGGGCGCGGAAGCCTCTTCCTACGACCCGATCAAGGACATTCAGGACGGTTTGTGTTACCGTCACTGTAGTTCCTTCAAAGCCATCTGAGGATTCAGCTGTCTTGCCTCTGCTGGTGTGATAGGCACGCAGTGTGACAAAAAGTGCTTTCAGGAGCGTTCGGTAGTAAGAGATGGAATCTGGTCCCAGGGGTTCCTCAACTCCATTCATGGTACCAACCAGAGTTGACAGAAGTTGGTTTATGTCCTTGACGGGTATGGAAGATCTGACAAGTCGTTGAATCAACAGCAGAGCGAGGTTGGCCCTTGATTCGACAAGCTTCAGAAAGATGCTTTCGGGGCCGGGAATGCCTTGGTTTGAGTTCAAACATTGTTGCGCAACCTGGAGCATCTGTTTCGCGATAGTGTCGTTGTCTGGTAGGCATGTGCTGAGTTCCACAAGAAGAAATTCCCAGGCGTGGAAAAGAGCCTACAAGCGAGTTAGAACTGAATGTGTGGGGAACAGAACTTGTCAACTTACGAGCTGAGCATCAACAAGTGAAAGGTTGGCGTTTGCGCGCTCCATCTCGGTCTTGAAACCGTCGTCTTTACGTCCCTTCCAACCCGGGTCAAATCTGAGCATCTCATCGGCGCGTCCCAGGTCATAATAGTAGCTCTTCCCCAGCTCTCGTGGCTCCAAAGCGGTTCGCTTAAAGTCATCTACAGGGCAGCCAGAGTATTTGTGCGAGAAGTTCTTGGCAAAGTTCAAGTGCAGTGACTTGTTGTAGCCTCCAACCTCAACTCCATCGCGCAAATAGTAATCAAGATCGCTGACAAGACTTTTTGCTAGAGTAGCAGAATTCCCTAGATGCCGCGAATGGTAGAGCTGCATGGCAAATGTCTCGGCGATATAGGCAGCCAACCGGGCCTCAAAACCGGCTCGAACGGCATCCGTCTTCACGGTGACGCTGGATGATTTGAGTTCTCGAACGTAAGCCCGAAGGCCATCGAGGTAAGTCGTATCTTTCTGGAGTGTGAAGACGGTCCATGGCCAAAAGTTTTGAGCTGAGGCGACAAAGTCCAAAATAACTATAGCCTCGCTTATCTCAAGCTCTTTCAACTTTCCAAGCTTAGCAAGGGCTGTCGCAAACACAGAGTTGGCGGAGATCTCGGTTTTCTTATTGTCTTTTTTCATTGCTTCCCTTGGCGTTTGTCCTGTCAAAAGGCAATTCGACATCCACTGCTGCCGATTCCTCAGGATCGCAGAGAAGAATTTCCAGGTCGTTTTCACTTCTCTTGGCAGCTCGAAAGGCTTGCCCAGTGTCGAGAGGAGCTGCAGGAAAGACTTGGAAATCTGGGGACCGAGATATCCGAGTAGCGACGGGGGGTCGCTAGAAGACTTGCCAGCGTTCACAACCAGAGACTCGAGGAGCCACATGGTAGGTCTTCGAAAGTGATCAGACGCTGCACACAGCCGTGCAAGTAGTGTAGAGCTCTTGAAGAGGTAGGCTTCAATCGTATTGGAGGGCTGTTCAAGATAATTGGTTACCCGCAAGAGGGTCGCAGAGAATTCGAGTACGGAACTCAGTTGGGCCTGGACCATATCCGCGCGTCTTGGGTAGAGTGTGCTATCAGCTGTTGTGAAGGCCGTGATGAGAGATGACAGAAGAGGTTGAAACCTTAGAGATCCCGTGGAGGGTGACGTGAAACAATCAATGACATAGGCGGCAGCAGGTCTCAGGCACGAAGTCAGGTTCTCTGAGCTCAAAGAATCACCAATGCTGTAGCTGTACAGAATCAGCTTGCGCAGAACTGGCACGACATCTCGAAGAATCGAGGAACGGCAAGTATCCGATGCGAATCTCCAAGTAGTCGTATTCTCGAAAACGTCCACTCCTGCCTGGGCAATAGAATAGCTGACTTTCGATAGCACTTTATCAGCAGTACCTAGCCAGGGGTTCAAGTCCGACTTCTTCATGCCAGCAGGCTGAATACCTGCTCGCCGCTGCACGGCAGATGTCATTGCGGTGTCGACCAGGTTAGAGAAAAGACGGAGGCAGGACGATAAGAAGTCAAATCTCTCCTGCACAAGTTCGAGGCTTCCGATGATCTTGGTGAGTTTTCCTGCTCTCGATTCGGAACTCAATAGCTCGCATCGGGAAAGATACGACCACACTCGGCTAGGATAGATTGGCAAAACCGAATCCAAAAACTGAACACACGAGTTAAGGATAGACACAACGACGTCCTCGCTAGCTGCGAGGTCAACCTGCATGTAGTAATCCATTGTCTCGCATACTACTGTCAAGAGATCTCTGCCGCTCCCAGCATCAATGTGCTTCTTCGCTTCTAGCAGAATGTCGTTCTCGGAGAGCACCAGAGTCCCTGTGGAGCCCTGCCTTGTTGCGCTCAAGTAATCCATACGGATGAGTGTTGCAAACAGAGCAATGACTTCGGCTGTCTCGTCAGGTTGCAGCATTCCCAGTTCGGATTGGTAGCCCTCTTTCATCAGATTAATCTCAAGCCGTCGACCTAAGAGTGAAATGGTCGAATGGGGGTAATCCATCGACACGACACGACCTGTATCTGTGACAAATCGTCCGTAGGTTCCCGCGGGTATCCGATATGCGTCATCCTCAATGCGTCTTCCTCGCCAAGATGACGACAAAGAAATGAGAGGAATGTCTTGTAGGAGGCAGAAAGTGTTGGTGTTCTCGTCTTCTTGTGCGAGCTCGTATTCTTGGAATGTTTCGGGGAGTGTGAATGTTAATGTTGGTGTAGTGCGAAGGAGGTTGAGAATCAGCTGGGACCGGTCGCTGTCATGCAGGCTTGTAGCGCTCGCCAAAGTCCGGCAGAGGGTGATAAAGGGGAGAAATTCGTAAGGGTATCTGTCGAGAGCTTGCTGGAAGAAGAACTCGAGCGCGAGGTCGTCGTTGAGCATCGCTGCAAGGACATCTTGTTTCTCTGTAAGGTTCTCCTGGTTTGATAGGTCCCAATAGCTGCGCCCTGCACCCAGCACGGAGAGCAATGAGCTCACTGGTTCGGACTGGTAACCAACGATGGGGTAGGAAACTTTCAGGAGCTCTAAAAAGATGTTGCGAACACGAGAACTGAGCAAAGGAGTCATGCTACCCTCATCCGATGGTCCCAGCCCCGAGGCCATCGTAGAGATGACATCAAAGACACGGCCCTGAGCCGTAACTGCGGATGCAAGCTGCTCGACCACGACGAGATCTTTGGAAGAGGTTGCGTTCTCGAGAAACCCGTCAAATTTGGAGGATTCAATGGAAAAAATGCTCCCTGCTGAGTTGCGCCTTGCGACAGGGCGTATCACGCCGCCGGCCTCAAAGGTTTCACGCGCATTTTGCTGCAGCAAGTTGTCCCGCTTTTCTGTCCTGCTCTGGTATGAGACATTCATCCGATGAAGGAGTAAAGTCCAAGCAAAAATAACAGGCGCAGCACTTTCGCAGTCGAGTTCAGCCGCAGTAAGCACGCTCTTGTGGACCTGTTCAAGAACATCGGATGAAAGCAAGTATGTGTCGTAGGTAGTGTCAGGTTGAGTGGCGTCTTCCTCTCTATCCGCGAGGTAGGTCAATGATCGAGCTGGCTTGAGTAGAATCAAAGATACAGCAACTGATAATGTCTTGAGCGGTAGAACCAGGGGAGCGATACTTTCGTGAATCTGATATCGGAGTTAGCCATCTGTCTCTCGCAAACCCACCGGATGAACAAACCGGTTGAACAGCGTCAAAAAATCGATAGACTTCCATCAGAGAGAACCACTGGTTAACAGCGCTCGATGGTGCAAAGTCGTCGCCAAAACTATCGACGATCTGAAAGACCACGGAGAGGGCGTGAACAGCCTCAGTCAAGAGGGTCCTTAGCCAGTCCAGCTCTACATCTTCCGTCACCCACTTCTCGTCGGTCACAGCCTCAAGACCCGACTCGATACAGCTCATGGAGTCCGTCAGAATTTGAAGATAGGCTGGAAGAAGGGGTTCGGCATCGTCTCGGGCAGGCAACTTCAGGCGGTATGCACTGGCGAGGTCAAGGTCGACGTTCGCAAATGTAGGCAGTCGTTCGTACAGCTTGATGGAGTTGGCGTAGTCGGCAGACATCATGAAATAACGGCGTTCGGTGAGGTACGTATCGAAGAGTCGTCGCTGTCTCGTCTCGGGTTTTCCGAACTCGGTCCAAATTTCATCAGCATCCAGGGCAGCCGCCGACCCAAGATCCACCAGAAACGCCGAACCTTGGCCATTTTTCACGCCAGCAGCCTCCTGTAGGTTCTTCGCATCCTGAGAAGACAAGGGTCCTGTCAAATGGCGGGCAGGGCGAGATTGGAATTCGATGACAACTGTGCGCAGCGCTGCCACCAGATTGATCCTGGCGTTCTTGCTGAGCCATTCCGCATCTTTCTTGATCGAGTCGATGTCAAATCGTCCGTCTGGGCTCGCAGGCACATTGATCGGTGCCGTCTTTGTCTCAAAGTCCTTCTTGGTAGCTTCACTCGGCGATGCGAAGGTGCTTGCCGGATCCTCCAGAAGATGATGAACGTAGTCGTCGCTCAAAAACTCAACAATGGCTGAGCTCGTGATCCTCTGTCCAGAACTGTCCGAAAGCGCAGTAGCGATGAGCTTCCAAGAGCTATATTGGAGATCAGTGGCACGCCTTTGAATATGGGTAGCGAAAGCCGACGCAAAGCTGCTGGGTGACTTACAGAAGCACCCGCTCCCCGGTCAGACATTGCTCCAGGGAGGGGAAATAGATGCGATCGGCCACCGGCGCCATTGCAGAGAGCGTCAAAAGGGCGACAGTGGCATGCGATGCATCACCTTGTGGTTGAAGGTGCGAAGTTTGGTGCTTGTTGACGCGCCTGGATCGCGATGAGCTTTGGGGCTGGGCAAAGACAAGGTCAACTTTTTGGGAGAGCTCCAGAGGCCCCGGAGTTCAGCCGGCCAATTAGTGCCGGTTGGTAATCGGAGCTTGATCGGTCCAATAGGCGTGAACACGCACTGTCCATTAGGAACTCCCACAGGCAGTCGATACAGTGTGAATATTGCGGGTTTCGGCGGCCGGGTTTCCTAACGGCAGCTTCACATCTTCTTTGTCTCATTCGGCACAACCGCAGTGAGTCACCTTCAGCCTACATCGCCGCTCAATCTCGCTCAAGAGCCCCAAGACAAAGCGAGGATACGGTCACCAAGATATTTGTCTCCAATCGTCTTCACAATGGGCTCCTCAGACATCATCGATCACTCGCCGCATCAAGCGGATCCATCGCCTCCCATCCCGACAGCCTCCAACCTCGTCCTCATTGACAACTACGATTCTTTCACCTGGAACATTTACCAGTACCTTGTTCTCGCAGGTGCCACGGTCACTGTCTACAGAAATGACAAAGTCACGGTAGATGAGCTCGTCGCCAAGAAGCCGACACAGATCATCATCAGCCCTGGACCTGGTCACCCTGAAAGCGACTCTGGAGTGAGCCGCGATGTCATCCGTCACTTTGCGGGCAAGGTCCCCATCTTTGGTGTCTGCATGGGCTTGTATGTCGTATCACTTATGTCTTGAGAGTGCGACGCTAATCTTCCATCTAGGCAATGTATCTTTAATGTGTACGGCGGAGAAGTGAGCTCGGCCGGCGAGTGGCTTCACGGCAAGACTTCGCCCTTGACCCATGACTCCAAGGGCGTCTTCGCTGGCCTCGGTCAAGGTGTACCGGTCACCCGCTACCACTCCCTTGCGGGGACGCAAGTCACATTGCCTGGTGACCTGGAGGTCAGTTCCTGGGTGGCCAAGCCTGACGGTTCCCCTGGTGTCATCCAGGGTGTACGACACAAAAAATACACAATCGAGGGTGTTCAATTCCATCCTGAGAGCATTCTTACAGAAGGCGGACGAGTAATGATTACCAACTTCCTTCGCATGCAGGGAGGTACCTGGGATGAGAATACTCAGTTCCAGAAGTCGACTGTCAGCGGCACCGACTCTACAGCACCTGAGCCCAAGAAGCTCAACATTCTGCAGCGGATCTATGCGAGCCGCAAGGCTGCTGTGGATGCTCAAAAGCAGATCCCGTCCCAAAGAATGGAGGATTTGCAAGTTGCCTACGATCTCAACGCCGCCCCCCCGCAGATTCCTTTGGTCAGTCGACTACGACAGTCTCCTTTCGATGTTGCCTTAATGGCCGAAATCAAGCGCGGCTCCCCCTCCAAGGGAATTTTTGCCCTCGATATCTGTGCCCCTGCGCAGGCCAAGAAATATGCTCTGGCCGGAGCTAGCGTAATTTCTGTGCTTACAGAGCCCGAGTGGTTCAAGGGCAGCATCGACGATCTAAGAGCTGTGCGTCAGGTCTTGGACGGCATGCCCAACCGACCTGCAATCCTGCGCAAGGAGTTTATCTTTGATGAGTATCAAATACTTGAGGCGCGGTTGGCTGGCGCTGACACTGTGCTTCTCATCGTGAAAATGCTCGACATAGAGTTGCTGGACCGTCTGTACAAATACTCCCTTTCTTTGGGAATGGAGCCTCTTGTTGAGGTCCAGAACGCAGATGAGATGACGACAGCGGTCAAGCTAGGCGCCAAGGTCATCGGTGTCAACAACCGCAACCTTGAGAGCTTTGAAGTTGATCTCAATACTACTGGCCGGTTGCGCAGCATGGTGCCTGAAACCACAATTATCTGCGCTCTTAGCGGCATCAACACCCACGAGGATGTGCTGATGAACAAGAAGGATGGCGTCAACGCCGTTTTGGTCGGTGAGGCGATTATGAGGGCGCCTGATGCCAGCGTTTTCATTAGCCAGCTATGCTCAGGGGTCGAGCCTCCCGCTAAGACAGATATTCCTTCATCTCTTTACGTCAAGATCTGCGGCACTCGAAGCGCTGAGGCTGCGACTAAGGCTGTTGAGTCGGGGGCAGACTTTGTTGGTATCTGCCTTGTTCCCGGAGCCAAGCGCTGCATTTCTCACGAAACTGCGCTTTCGATATCGCACGCGGTGCACTCGCACCCTAGCGCTCATACCTATGAAACTCAAGTGGCAGCAGCTGACACCAAGGCCAAAGATTTCTTTGCCTCGGCTTCTGCAAGGCTCAGGAGCCCTCGACCCCAACTTGTGGGTATCTTTCAGAACCAGCCCTTGAGCGACGTTTTGGAAAAGCAGAAGCAGTACGATCTTGACTTGGTGCAGCTTCATGGTGAGGAGCCTGTGGAGTGGGCCGCCCTCATCCCTGTGCCGGTAATTCGATGTTTCAAGCCAGGCCAAGTCGGCGTTGGACGTCGAGGCTACCATACCATTCCGCTACTCGATTCGGGTTCGGGCTCAGGAAAGCTTTTGGATGTTTCTAGCGTCAAAGCAGTCTTGGAGGAGGACCCTGAGCTCCGTGTCTTCTTGGCTGGTGGCCTGAACCCCGACAACGTGGCAGAAGCTGTCAAGGCTTTGGGTCCTCTGGCTGAGCGGGTGGTTGGTGTCGACGTGAGCAGTGGTGTGGAAGACGGTGGAAAGCAGAGCCTAGAAAGGATTGCGGCTTTCGTCAAAGCTGCGAAAGAAATCCGATAGGGTTAAATAAAAGCAATGTTTATAAGACTTCAACACGAGAACTGGCAAACGTCAACAAGGCCCTTTCTTCGGATTCAAGGGCTTCGTCCTACTTGGCGGGTTGTTATCTCTTCTTGTGCCCGAGGCGATGGCATGAATCTGCTGGCTTGCAGTTGGTAAAGCATCGTTTTCGTCTGATGCGCTCCTGGTCTCTGCCTCATGGGATGCTCGCCCTCCCCACTCCACCTCTTCTCACCACAACCCCTAAGCTAACTCTCGTTACCACAGCCCCCGGGACATTTCCTCTTCCTCTATCCTATCTTTTTCCTCGCTCATCTTACCTGAATATCCTTCCAAACTTTCTCCTTTATACGAACGTAGGGTCTCTTCATTCTTTCTTTAGGGTTCCTTGTCATCCAATTCGATCACTTGTGCATCGTTCATCATCACACAGTTCTGCGATTATCAACTTCAATGACAGGCAACTCCCACAATGGTTGCTCAGATCTTCAAGGACCGTGTCATCGCCGCTGCAGGTCCACTCCCTGGACAGCTAACTGTAAATAACCTCAAGCGCTGGAGCAAGAACCGCAAGGGTGACTTTAGGGATGAATTTGACGAAGAGGTCACTCACCTCCTCTGCACCAGAGAGCAATTCAATATCAGAGTTCCCCGAGGTATGTGGCCATGTCCTTATCCGATCTACAATGCTGCTCTCCTGGACAGCAGCTTACAATGGTCTAGTCAAAGAGGCGTTGAAACGTGGCAAACGCTTCCACATTGTCCACTTTGACTGGTTCGAGTTCTCAGCGGTCAAGAACAAGCGTGAGCCCGAGGATAGCTACTCAATGCGAAACATCCTTGCGAAGAAAAAGGCTAAGGAACGAGAAAGGGCACGTATAGAAAGGGGCAAACGAGAGGGAGAAAAGTTTGTCAACACGAGTATGAATTCGTCGTCAGGACTCTCATAACTTCAACTTCTAACACAAGACAGCTCTCTATCATATCTATACAGACCGAACCAATTTCCGTTACCAAGTTGATCTAAACCGTGACGACGAAGCCACGGGCGAGGTAGGGCAAAGGTATACCCTTTCTGTAAGTCATATTCTGCCGTGCCTATTTTACAGAACATGGTCATACGAACCTCTTCATTAGCTCTGGGAGTCGAACGCAAAACCAAATCTATACTGGTTTACAGCGAAGTTTCTCAAGCGTAAGGGTAGCTCCCAGCCAAGCTATCATCGGCCCAGCCTCTACCCAGGCAAATGGCGCCTCGAGTTCGACAAGTTCACGGAATTTTTCAAGATTAAAACGGGGATTCCCTGGGAAGACCGGGTGAGCCTAGCTATGTGGATGCCAAGTTCGTACTTTCAGTATGAGCCACCGGTCAGTGCCTATCTCAGCTTTCGACGCGAACGGAGTAAGTATTGATGAAGGGCTAACAATGAACAGAGTGGACAGAAACCACTTGGAAGGCGTCTCCGCCACGAGCCTGAGTACTGTCGACAGATCAACGCCGAGTTAAGAGGGTTGCCGTGGCCCCCGAAGAAGGACGAGAAGATCGAGGACGGCGACGCAGATGATGATCCAGATGATGGCCCCATGAATTTTGACGATAGCGAAAATGGCAACCTGGGTCCTCAGCTCAAGAACGAGCTGCCTTCAAGCACTGTTGAGGGTTCTGCCGCCAGTAACGATGACACAGGGATTGAGGCTGAGAAGATGGAAATCAGCTTCGCTTTCGAGCCTTTTCCTGGAGCCATGGAAGAAGTCTCTTCTGAAGATGGCACCAAGTCTCCAGTACACGCGAGTCTTGAAGTCGCTTGCTCTTCAGATACTACGACCCTGGCTCCTCAGGACATCGCAAGTGACCACATATCATCAGGGGGTGGTGCTGCCGCGAGCTACACGATGTCTTATGCAGTAGCATCATCGGCTTTGGGGCCAGGGGGTGATGACTGTCTTTCTATCACAGTCTTATACGAGAGATGAACCACGAGCTGCTTGCTGAGCCTTGGGGATGCGGGGATATGGCGTGGTTCACAGAGTTTGAAAATGTCTACGGAGGGTTTAAACCGGAGTTGCATTGTCTTCACAAGACCAAACATAACGAGTGAGGTGATATTCGGGAGACAATGAGCGTTGCTTTGCATGGGGTCTACAGATTCAATTCTTACAAACTGGCAATAAGAGGTGAAATGTCTCGGAATTCCCATCATGATTCTCGTCTTATAAATGCATCGCTATTCCAGAGCTTTCGATAGTCCCATCGCATAGTCCGTGAATTCAACTCCCCATGCCGTCCCGTGGATCCTGGTCAGAACCTCAGCTTTGGCACCACAAACATCAACACCAAAAGAGCAACCACAAGCCCCCCTATCCACGCCCAAAGCATCATCCTTCCCCACCATCCCTTTCCCTCGGTCATCCTCTTCAGCGCACCCATCCTCCCTCTGGCGGACTCCATACTCTGCTCGGTCTTGTCCATGCCCTCCCCTGCACGGCCCAGCACCTCTTTGTCCGCGTCTAGCGTACTCGAGAATCGCTGGGAGCTCGACTTGAGGGCGCCAGCCATTTGCAGAATCGACTCGGAGAGGGCATCTTGCTCGGCGCGCTGGCGGTCGAGCAGGGCTTCGGCTGTGGCAGTTGACGTCTGTGTCGTGGAGGGCTTGCTGCGGTTGGCGAAAAGGGCGCTGCGTGCGGTGGAGTGCGCTGAAGGGGCAGGAGATTTTGGTGCGCCGCGTGGCCGGAGACTCTGAGCTGTTTGTGTGGGTTCTTGGTCCTGTTGTCCGGACAGGGTTGGGATATCGTGGAGCGAGTCGGGTCGTGCTGTTGGTTCCGACGTTGGAACTGATGTTCTGGACTCGATACCAACTTCTGAGGTTATCTCTGGCGGTTCCGGTTCGGCGTCTTCGTCTTGCCCTGAACTTTCCGTGGGCTGGTCTGTGGATATCGAGTCGGCCATGCTATCGCTCGGCGTCGGTATGATTTCTGAAAGTATGTCCTCGCCGTCGGTGCTCGCATCGTCGTCCTCATCGTCATCGATCGCGACCTGTAGGCTTGTTAGCGGTAAGCATTCATTGCGAGCGTTACTTCCCACCTGTCGCAAGTCTTCTAGTCTGTCCAGCAGCAGCTCCAGCAGCTCCCTCTTCCCATTCAACTCTACTTGAACTTCTGCACGGCGGCCTGGCGCTTTGATGGCCAGCGCATCGTGTTCGAGCTTTGTGAGTGATTTCCGCGCATATTCGAGGTTCTGTGGAGCGTTCTGTAAGTGAAAGCCTCTTGTGCCGTCGCTGAGGTGCGCTTACAGATGCCACCCTGGCCCTCTCGAACTCGCTTGCTCGTAGCCTTCGTTCGCGTTCGCCGTCCGTATGTAGCACCGTCTGCTGTAGTCGCGAGAGCAGCTTGCCTAGCTCGGCTGAGGCGACATCTATTGCGCTTCTATTGAGGGCTGTGCTGCCCGCTTGCGAAAGTCTGGCCATGATGTTTGGGTGAGCAGTCTCATGGAAATGCGCCTCGAAATGATTGCTTAAAGTGACGTGGGAGGTTCCAAGCAAGTTCCGGGGTGTGGCTGAAGCTCGGGACAAGCCACGTCGTAACTTACACGATCGATCATACCAGCTTCAAGCAACTCCAATCCAGGCAAATAACCAACTGAGTGGGTGTTATTTTCGCTTTCTAGCAAATCCCTATTTGTTTTATCATTTGCTGTAATATTGTGCATTACAAGTATATTGGTTGTTCTCAACGGGAGCGCTGACTAAATACCCTACCTCTCACGTCAGTTCTCAATAATGCACGGTTGGCTGAACTGTGTGATGCCTTTCTCCTCCTCGAGCAGAAACAGGTCAAACATATTGTTTGCCTGTATAAACCATAAGAAACGATAGAGAACTTGATTAAAGAGTCGGGACTGGCATCACGGGGACTTAGCTTTGTCATCTATGCAGATCATTCATGATAACCATCGAATCGATTTCCATTGTCAACATACCCTACACCATGCGATTGCCATAAGAGGGCGGATGCGCCCTGTCATAAAAAAGTGAACCTGAACTCCGCCGTAGTAATGAAACGCCCTATACAACACAAACCAGCCGAGACATGACCATACCAATGTTGCCTGGCCATTGCTGTTTCGCTATTCCTTACAGTCCAGGGGTCTAGCTGAAGCTTCCAACGCCGTGAGAAGCCAATACCAAACGACGACTGCAGCGGGATGATGCACTGCTCAACTCCGCAACAGAGCGAAACCGACAACATATGCGCGCTTGTCGCGGCCCCCTTGAGATGTTTGCTGGAGCCGAAATGACCGCCGTCGCAGGTCCGATGAGAGGTACAGAATGAAACGCTGAGAGAGTACAGCACCCGTGATCGTCAATCGCAGTCAAGAAGAGCGATGTTCGAAGAACAGGCATCGCTTGCGCCTTGATGTGGTCGCGAAGTATGTGTCGCGTATCACCGAATGCGTTTCCGAGTCGTGCGAAGGGTGCGGTTGGCCTAGTCTTTAGTCTCATCCTCTGCCTTCTCCTCCTCCTTCTCCAACGCGCTGCGTAATCTCTCCTCTTGTCGCTTCCAGTGACTTCCCTCCTCATAGTCGGAGCTAATCTTCAAGGCTTTCCGTAATCGCTCGCTCTCCTTGATCTTGGCATCGGCCATCTCGTGGACCTGATATTGCTTGAACGCCTTCCGCGGCCCATTCCCGCTCTTACCAGAATTCATCTCGGCGAGAAGTTTTTGTCGAAGTTCATCGCATTGCCTTTCAATCTCTTCTTCGTCGACCCTAGTCCAGGTAAGCGTGAATGACTCATGCGACTGGCGAGAATAGCGGACGTACTCTTCCTCTTCAAGCTGGTCTCTGAGGTCAAAGACCTTTACCTCAACTTCGCGTTTACGGTCATGCTCCAGAATGCCCTTGTCGGGCTGACGTTGCTTGTGTCGCAAGCTATCAAGGTCTTTGGGATACGGGGCGCCGTAGTCGCGCGGCTTCATGTGGGCGAGGTTTCGCTGGACATAGCCAGAAGTACCGCTCCCACGAGGCGTGGAGAGACCGACGTTGTCAGTCATGATTGACGGCAAGGAATGAGAACGAGAGGACGAAGTTGAACGGTATGATATAGTCTCTGCGAATTAATGACAAGCTTAAAGAGATGTTAGTTCTAGACAAGTTTGAAGTCTTAACAGCATGCGCCTTGCAACTGGCGACCCTCTGACGCAGGACCCTGGGGCGGTGAGGCATAGACTAGTACCAACAAAGGGTGGCACAAGTAAGTGACAGAAATAAAAGCCTATAATGGTGCAGGCAACGGCCTAGCAGAACTAGTCCTATTTTGTCATCCTCCTAGTGGCAGAATTGATAAGATAAGAAAGTTCCAATGTCGCCCCTCATGATGGAGGGGCATGGAATATTTCTGCTAGATTTGTAAGTGAGTCAAGGCATCGACGGAACAGCTTGACTCATTCTGTTATATGTGAGCAGTTGAGCAGCATTATTATCTCAGACATCTCCTGTGTACTCTTCTTTGGGTTCCGCGACTTCCAATTCCAAGAAAGGTGACCCTTTCCATCACCAACGATGCCTCATATGCCCAATTCAGCTGATGAGAGCGATGCACCCGAGCTCGTTTTCCCTCCAGTCACAAAGGACCACATTCAGAATTGCTCATACGACTCCTGGTTCCCCAATTATAGAAGCTCATGTCTCAAATCAAGGATCATCCCGCTACCGCCGTCATTTGTTGAGTACCTTCACGAGGACGGCATTGTCCTGGCAGACGACGACGAGACACACGACGAGCCTGAAGAGGAGTGGCATTTCTCGGCCAGCTCTTCTGCTAGGCCACGAGCTCGAGATGCCGAAGATTCAGACGAAGAAGAGGATGAGCCAGAGCGACTTCCCCCGAACCAGAGATTTCCGGAGACGCACAACCTCATCAAAGAAAAGATCGCCGAGCTTGGCGGATCTGTCGCACCAAAGCTGAACTGGTCGTCGCCAAAGGATGCCAAGTGGATATCGCCTCATCAGAACACCCTCAAGTGCACCTCCCCGAACGACATCTACCTGCTGCTCAAATCCTCTTCCTTTGTCTCCCACGATCTCGACCACGCCTTCGACGGGTGTACCTCAGCGCCCCCTTCGCGGCCATATGCCCCCGTTCTCGTTCTGCGACCATTCTTCACACCGCATGTCGCCCTTGAGTTCCGCTGTTTCGTCAAGCACCGCTCGCTCATCGGCATTACACAACGAGACCTCAACCACTACGCTTTCCTGGAAGGAATTCGACCGCAACTATGGCGCAAGATTACTACGTTCTTCCGCGAGAAGTTGAGATTGACCTTTCCTGACGCCAGTTTTGCCTTTGATGTCTATGTACCCGAGAACTCCTTTGAGAGAGATGGACTGGGCAAAGTGAGATTGATGGACATCAACCCCTGGGCACCGCGGACAGACAGCCTTCTCTTTTCTTGGTCAGAACTCATTGATATGAACGTCCCCAAGCCTCTATATGGGACATCAAGCAACGAGGCAGGGCCAGATGTCAGCGGGGATGACACAGTCACCGAAGAAGAGGACGAAGACGGAGAGATTGAGTACCGACCCGACCTAGGCCCTGAATTCAGGATCATAGAGAAAGATGATCCTGCGGCCTACAACTTCAGCACCCCGCAGTACTCGGCGCACAAGTTGCCAAAGGAGGTTGTAGATGCCAGTCTAGCAGGCGAAGGAGGGTTGAGAGAGTTTGCAATGCAGTGGAAGGAAATTACCGAGGGAAGAGGAGATGGCATCTGGGAACAAACGGCGGGAGCTGGAGCCAGCCGGTAGAACGGTGGAAGTTATAGAGATGAAAATGAAACGTAGCTGTGCTGAGTACCATTGTAGATCGAAGAGTTGCCTTTGTCCAAAGAACTGTGAAAGTAAGAGCAGATGGACAGACAGATACAAGTATCATGACGACACCGTGCTTTAGCCTGTTGATTATTCAAATCACGACTCACTTCACACATTCTCAGATGTAATTCGATGCCTCGACCTTGGTGCAGCTTTTTAATAGGACAGGGCACGTTTGGATCATCATGCATGATCAGAGGTTGGATCTTGAGGCATTCCAGGTACGTACTGGTAGGGTTACCTTATGCCTGTGCGCGTCGCGTACCTTACCGAAGCCCCAACCTTGAAGTTCCTTACGCGCCCAGCGAACCTCACACTGTGTGGTCCGTGCACGCGCCCTCGAACCCCACGGGTGCTTTTGTTGTTTTGATCCCACTTTTTGTCTCCCGCCAACAACTGCCACCAACCGTTGCCGCTGTTACAGTACTCGCTCGCCCTCCAAGTCTACGTTCACACCCTGCCCTCCACTGTCTGGTCGACCCTTTGTGTAAGCGGACTGCGATTGATTGAAGCTATTATATCCAACTCACAGCTCCTCGGGGCAGCAATAACAGGCCCGTGGTATTCTTTTGCCTCCTGTCACCATGCCTAAAGTCAAGACTGCTCGACGCGTGAGCACTCGCTCCAGCGTGGCTCGTGGCCGTCCGCCAGTTTCTCCTCGCTCAAGCGTTGCCCGAGAGCAGCGCGATAAGCCTGAGCAGCCCGAGCAGATCCAGGAAACACCAGCCAACTCCCAGGCTGCGACGGCTGGCACCAGCAGCTTCGACTCCTCTGTGCCACAGAGTGGAGAGCCCTACAGCAGCTTCAGCAGCGAGGAGCCCGACTCGCAGCTCCAGGGTCGTCCCGCTGAGTTTCCCCCGCCAGGGCACCCGCTCACTAACGGCGGTCCCATCGGCGGCACCCTGGGCACTCACTGGAGCGGCCTGCACTATCCGATCCACGGCGCCTACAGCCCAGGCCCTGGCTCTTCGTGGGCCATGTCTAACCTGAACCAAAACGGCGGTCCCTTTACCAGCTATTCGGTCACTCGCACCGCTGGAGCAATCGCTCATGGGCTCTACGGCAATGACATCAAGATCGAAAGCGCCCTCTGCAAGAAGCTTTCCAGCGAGATGGCACTGAGAGACCCCAACCAGCGTCGCCCGGACGCCACGCTCAACATGGAGCGTCGCAGCAACGTAGAAGCCTTCCTGGCCCATCTGACTGGTGTACCGGTAGCCCGCGCCTGCAAGAGCTGCCACAAGGGCCATGGGCCTTGGAAGGAATGTGTCATCTACGATGGCCAGATGTGCGGCAGCTGTACCAATTGCTGGTTCAATGCCAGCGGCTCACGCTGCACTTTTCATGGTAAGTCACTTCTTACCTTTTGAGGCCAAATGCTGTGAATCGACTCTGATGTATGGCATCTACAGAAACCAATCATCCCAACTCAATCTATGCTCCAGCTCCCTTGTACAACCTGCCCTCTGCCGGAATGCCTCAGCAGCCATCCCTGCCCCAATTCCCTCGTCTTCCGATGCGTTCTCGCCATCTGTCGTCTCTGCCACAGCCGTCCTCGTCTTTCCCGCAGCCATCGCCTCCACACGATACCTTGCCGCAGTGGCTGGATGTCAGCAACTAGGAATTGCCTGAGCCAACTGGCCGCTTGGTTTCTCGCGCGATGAAGGACATCACCACCATGACGCGTCGGGACAGGCTCGTGGCGAGGATTGAATCAGCTGCTGAGGAACTCGGTATGCGGATTGCAGAGTATGATGAGCATATGCGGACCATGGAAGAGATGGCCGCGGAGCAAGATGCATACGGCCCAGATCTTTCTCCGTCTCCCGATGAGAGCATCAACGGCATTCCATCAGTGACCGGTCCTCCATCAGATGAGAGCCAGTCCCTGTGATCCCCATCACACAAAACGGTCTATTTCGTTCTTTGCCTCAAAGTTGAGAGTGCAATTACTGCCAACCCCACCAAGTCAGGTTCCTCAGCAGCATGGTTGACAAGTGCCAACGAATTTAAACAAGAAAAATACCAAGAAACAAGTGATGAATTAAGAGACAGCTAGAATAAGAGAAGGCAAGTAATGCAGTTCAACAACACATGTCACGCTGTGGCCCACTAACTGAACTACAGCGGCACTTGGTGGTTGCCGAGCATTTCCACTTCATTGATCTAGGTTATGAAGATCCTCTTCGCTCGGTTTACGATCCCAATACTTGTCACCCATTTTGCGGAAATAACCTCGGAATCTCTTATTGGAACACTCTTCACCTACTGGATGAACGGCTTATATGAGACCATTTGCTCACAAGGTTGAGCCGCACACAGCAGTGATGAACTTCGATATTCACCCTCCCTTTCCGGAGATTCACGCTTTGGACTTTCAACGAACCTGAGTGGAGTTCTGGTTCCATGTCCCTGAATTGTATTACTTATGTGTTGATTCTTGCGTGGCAAGCATGTTTATCTTTCAACTCTCGCCTTCGTCCTGGTCATTAGATGGACAAGTGGCGTCGACCAAGATGGTTTGCCAGCAAGGCTGGGCTTATCTGGATGCGAACCAAAAGCATGACCCTGTTGGACGACTGAGGGGATCTAGTTTGGATCTGGACCTACAGTAGTCGCCTTTGTACCTGGATCGGACTTGTAGCACGTCATCCCAAATACCAAGCTGGTTTCGGGCATTGTATCTTAGCTGATCACCTAGCATAATATGGCAGTATATGGCAGATTGAATCATACAAGCTTAGAAAGACAGACCTAATCTGATTGAATTAGGGTTTTATACAATTTGAAACTAAAAACAGATGCCTTCTACAGTGTCTTAGCTTGTACTAAATCCGACGACTTCCGCGGACTCGATCAGTCAATGCAATTTTCTATGATCAGGCTCTCTCCAGAAGGGGCCTTACAAGACTTGACATATTCTCCAAGCAGGGCTCCTCGAGAGACCAATATTATTTGACGACTCTGAACGCGTCAACAGATTCCGTGTCGACGCTTGGAAATAAGACACTGCCTAAGCTATCCGCAGTTCTCTCATTTCACAAACTTCTCCTCCCTGGTCTCCTACGCTAAACGTCCAGGCTAGTCTGCATTATCTACTGTAGTTTTCCCTGCGTATCTTCAAATCACATCACATAAGCCTGTTAGACAGCAGTCTGGGACAGGTAGACAAGCGCCTGAAGAAAAAGTGCGATATGAAGAAATACTTCGAAAACGAAAGTAATAGGCTTAAAATGTAGGAGTTCTTTTTACAATAAATTGTGCAGCTGTGTCAAGTACAAGGAAATAATACAACACAAAGGCTGGATGAGAAACAACAATAATAATAACACGACAGATCGCATGCCATGGTAGGAAAAGAGTTTCGTAATTAAACAAAGTAGATGACCACCATCCTCCATCGCCCATACTGTTCAGATGCAAATAATGTCCCCTTCCTGTATCGCACTAAGTGATCATGGACGGGCTCTTCTTCCAGCTTCCGCTTAATACCTCCCCGGTATTTGTGGGCGGCCGTGTCCACCGGCCTTTGCGGCCTCATCGTCTCGTGGTCCAGCGGTCTTCAAATCTTTCTCCTTAAAAAGACGTTTTGTGGTACAAAGCAACTCCCACCCATCAGCCCGCAAAATCCTTACAGAGAAAGGGAACCAAGGTCGACCTGGGGCGCAGCCAAAAAAAAGTACTATATCTGGCATGATGGTTGGGGCAACAAGAAACCGACGTCGATGGAACACGTCGCGCAGCTGGCCCCGAGCTTCCGGCTCAGTGGTGTGACGAGTACAATGAAAAAATCGTGAGCCATGTCCCCGTGGCCCACCTAAGCAGTGTCGTTATTAAGATCGAGGGTATTCGTGTTTTTTTGTGACAGCAAGAAAAATAAATCATTTAGATGAGACCGCAGAGACGGAGGTTCTCCTGGATGATAATGTCTGTGGAAAAGTTAGCTGTGACGAACCAAATATCGGGACATCAGTGTATTTACCATTGACAGCCGCCATGACGAAGCGGATCTGGGTGGTATCGGTCGCGCAGGTGAAATGAGTGTAGATCTGCTTAGTCTCGTGCTGGTTCAAGCTGACGAAACGGTTGAGGATGTAGTCGCAGGCCGCTGCGTAGTCGTCGCCACCCTCGTAATCGGGGAAGTAGTTCTTCATGGGGCTGACGGGCAGCTTCTCCTTGAATCGATCGATCTTGTTGAGGAACAGAATGATCGACGTCTTGATGAACCACCTCGAATTGCAGATGGAGTCAAACAGGGTCAGGGCCTCTTGCATTCGGTTGACGGTCTCATCTTCGAAGAGAAGCTGATCGTACTCGGAGATGGCGACGAGGAAGAGGATGGTGGTAACGTTCTCAAAGCAGTGGATCCACTTCTTTCGCTCGGATCTTTGGCCACCGACATCGAACATTCGGTAGGTCAGGTCGCCGATGATGAAGGTAGTCTCGGTGATACCAGTGGTCTTGACACGCGATCGGAGAACATCCTGATCGTTGGGCATATAATCGGGGGCGGCAATTCGCGCAATGTTGTCGAAGTAGCTGGGGGACGGTAAGCAGGGGGAAACGGAGCGCTCAAAAAGGATGCACATACTATCTGGCAGAGTCGTTGAGCTGGTACTCTCGCGATCGCTTGAAACACTCCTGCACACCGCGGTCCTTCCATAGAGCCTCGATGGCACTTCCAACCTCAGGAGGAAGAACATCACCCTCAATCTGAGCAGGCTGCATGAAGATGGTCTGGACGTGGTACTCCATGCGTTGGTCCTCGAGAGGAAGCTCGAGTGATTCCATTGCCTCGAGGATAACTCGCATTGACTGGACGGTGTTGCTGAAGATAATCTCCTTGAAGGATTCTCGCTCATCGCGCGAGTAGCCACCCTCGTGGATGAGCTTCATCTGCTTGAGGATGGTTGACTTTCCGGATTCACCGGCACCTGACGCACCGGGTTAGAGATTGTTCGCCATGAAGTATATCTGAGCATCGCGATGGCGACGCTACCGCCGACCAAAGTTTGGCAAAGACAAAACATACCGAGGAGCAGCATCTTGATCTCGTTTCGCTGCATCATCTTATCCCGCTTAAGCTGGTTCTCGATCTCCTCATTTCGGGCCTTGCCCTCCTTCTCTTCTGTGCTCATTCCGCAACCCATTATGACGGTGGTGTGGCTGTCGCCTCGACGCTGCTAGACAGAAGGCTGGCAGTGAACAGATGGAAATGAACGACGCGATGTTTACGTGGTCGTCGAAATCGAAAGGCAGTCTGAGCGGTCGTCGTTACAGATTAGTGACGCTCGAGGTGATGAATGAAGGAACGACTGGTAGGCGGGTTGAAGAGGGTAAAGGTAGGAGAGAGATCAGGAAGAGGCAAGACAAAGCGAAGGCAACGCGAGGTGGAGTGGAGGAAGAGAAAAGGAGATGGAGAAGCAGCTTTTGGTGTAGCGCAGCAACTGGGGGGAGGCTGCAATTTGGGGCACGACTCACGAGTCGTGCCAACAAAGGCCCAGCCCGGGGCGGAATCTCTCGCGCCTCCCCTGGACCAGGGGGGGGGGAGG